>JAHWFP010245390.1:12731-28300 GCA_023313725.1 Lithobius niger | reverse complement strand
AGAGCAGGGCATCCTTTTCCAAGCTGATGAGTTGTACCCTATCCTAGGAAAAAAAGTTATTCCTATAGCTCAAGTGTGTAAATCTTAAGAGTGTAAATCTTAATCTTAGTGCCTTTTGATATGGAGTGCAAGGGACTTCTGGGAAGCCATGTATGCTTTGAATGCATGGTTTTGGTGCAGGAAATTATTTTGTTAGCCGTTTTGTTAGGCTTTACAGATGCAATTGCCTTTGTCCTCATTTTGTAGATAAAATGCATTGTAGATAAGCTCGGTAGCAAAAAAAATAATATTATACAAGCTGAAACATCACGAATAGAAAGTAAGACTTCATTTACCCTTTCATGTGCCACGATTTGGCTACAAATAATCCAACATAGGCCATAATTTCTCGGTGAAAAGTACAAACGCTTACATCATCCGCCTAACAAAATTGTTAAAAATCATGTAATGGACGTTTTTATTTGCAATTTGCTGTGTTAAAATGAAATCAAATGCACCAATTTTGTGGTAGTAGGTTTAGTATCACTAAGCGTATAGAAATTACGAAAAAATTCGCGAACGGACATAACAAAAGTACCGCATGTATTTAGTGAACGTCATATGACGTTCGCGGTCTCCCAGCAACGTTTGGTGAAGACGTCGTATGACGTTCATGGCCCACGAAGGATTTTAATACAATATTCTTAAAAGGAGCAAAACTAGAGGGAAAAAAGTTTGCGTGTCACGTTTATTTTACGAGTTTGGTTTTACAGCATTTTTATCACAATGCCTTATTTTCTGTGGCGTTTTGTACTAGTTTTTTTTAATTAACGCTTTGCTAATTAATAGAACCTTGCTGTGATGTACTTTTTAGCTTGTAGAACAATATAGAAAAAACAAAAACAAATTAATTTTCCAAGTTACTTCAATAATTGTGAGGCATTTGCCTAGCAGACTGCAACACGGGAACTACTACTATCAGCCCAGGTCTGATTGTTTAGGACTTAGGGACTGCAACTGGAGAAAATGAACAAAAATAATAGTCACAATTCTTATACTTTGTCAAAAGTGCCTGAGAAAGATGGCAGTTTGCCATTGAAAATTTGCAAGACATTGAAGGTGTGTTCGTTGTGAAGTTTAGCGGTAATATTCTCTATAATTCTCGAAATTGTGACTCAAATTTGACGAACTTTCACAGTAATATGACGAGCGTTGTTTTCACAAAAATAATAGAATGAGATTCAACTTAACAGGATTAGGCTTGACAAGCAATTCTACTCGAACAAAATGTCTAATTGTTGTACGGTATACGTTCCCCTGCCGAGTGTTTAGTGGTGTGATTACGCAGCAAGCCTGCATATTTCAATAGTCCTTCGATTTTTTTTTTGCATTAAGTCGAAATAAATTGTGTACTGGCAGAGAAAGCCGGCAAATTGCAAATTTTGTGTTTAAACTGATTTGTGTTTTTTTTTCTAGAAGAAAACGGCTAACATGAAGTTGAAAATACTCAGGGATCTTAAGATTGACAGTAAGTATGGGAACTTAAAGTTGTTTAAAATTCGTATTGAAAAACTAGTTTAATCAAAGAGCATGTAGTGCTGTATCACTGTATCATCTGTTTAGATTAGATTAAAACTTCATGTTTACATTTTTTTACGCTTAGATTTCAATGTTAGTGATATTTACCGTCCCAATATCCTTGCAAATTTTCACAGTCAGGTTTTCTGGAGTTGGAGGGGCTCAGAACGACTGTTTTCATCAGGCTACCACATAGACGAACATTCACGACGAAGTAAGCGGTGATGTGGTAGCTTGATGAAGACAGTCGTTCTGAGCCCCTCCAACTCCAGAAAACCTGACTGTCGAAAATTTGCAAGGATATTGGGACAGTAAATATCATTAACTTTGAAATCTAAGCGTAAAAAAACGTAAACATGAACTCGGACTTTCAAAGTAAGCGATGTGACATTTTTAAATTAGATTAAAAGTAGTTAAAATGCATTTTCCACATAATTAAATAATGAGTGCAATAATCCTAGGAACATGGAAACCAACTATGACGAATTATTGTATGACTAGCTTAAATCTGTAAGTGACAGGATTTGTGTACTGACATAAATATACCAAAAAAATTAGGATTTTGTGTAATTCAGACTTTATTTCTTCCACAAGAACTAATAAATTACAGGAAGAGTTATTAATTATTTTAAAAAATGCATGTTTCACAGCATTGGGAAAAAAAGCACTAAAAGTGTAAAACGCAGGATTTAAAGATTCTTTCCACAACAAATACTCTTTTTAAACTCTGCAGAAATGTATGCAAGGTGTGGTCCTGACTCATGACCTTGGAGCCGATCATTGGAACCAGGCATATCCTAAGCTTCCATCTCTTAACATATGATTTTTGTTGTTGCAGTACTTAAAAAGATGAATGGCTTTGGTTGATGCAGGAATTTTTGGTCTTTCCGCACCTAATGGTTTTTGACGAGACTACGACATTTAGAAAACTACATTATTGATTCTGCTAATCAAGTGGCATAAAAGTCACTGAACTATGTCTTTGCTCACTGTGTAAAATTACAGGCCTTTTGTATTGTATTTTTTTCGAAGGTAAGGCATCTGTAGCATCATCCATAAGCAATATTACAAAGTCGTTGTCTGGTGGCCGTACACTGCCAGCCACAACCAAACCTGTGACGTCTTCCAAAAAAGATGCGGCCCTGTCAATTAAACTTTCTAATTCACTACCGCAGTGTTCCCAACAATGCTCAAAGCCGGAAAACTGTGCAGTGTGTGATCAGTGTGAAGCTCAACCTGCAGACCGGGTAAGCAATATTTGTTTTCGTTATTAGTTAAACCCTTTCTCTCAAGATGTGAATCCACCCTTTTCACGTGTGCCACATCTAGTCTTTTTGCTTTCTCTTTGCTTCCACTTACTAGCAGTTACTCAGGAATCTTTATATACAGGGTGGGCCACCAAAAACTGACGACCCAACCTTTTTTTAAGTCCAACTTTCCTAGTTAGCACCCCTCAAAACCAGGAGAGGACAGAAATCAAACAGAATGGAACGGGAAGATTTTTGTCCTCTCCTGGTTCAGGAGATGTTTAAACCATTGTATTTAGGGAACAATGCCACTCAGTAAACTCCAGATCCATTCTTCGGGCACGCAACAATCGACTGCATGTATAAACCTTTAGCCGTAAAAAAGGTACACGAATTACAAACAAAAACGTCAAGTATGCCGTAAAAAAAAGGGGTAATATGATTGAAGTTTACTTGTTAAAATGTACACGAATAAAAATTGGTGATTTTTAATTGAAATAATGAAATGTACAATTCAGAAAATTGCATCTGTTTAAGTGCTGTTGTGCTTTACCAATCATATACGTTACGTAAAGCACAACAGCACTTAAACAGATGCAATTTTCTGAATTGTACATTTGATTATTTCAATTAAAAATCACCAACTTTTATCCGTGTACATTTTAACGAGTAAAATGAAACTTCAATCATATAACCCCTTTTTTTACGGCAAACTTGACATTTTTGTTTGTAATCTATAGAATTAGAGTTGACCACACGTCTATAAAATAAATTATTTAAAAATATGTTTTCTTGGTTATTTCTTGGAAACCTGCCTTGAGCTCGAATGGCGATGCTATGAAGGGCTTGTTCTGGTCATCTAGTAAGCTGATTGATAGGAAGACCTATTTTATTATTATTGTAATTTATGCTTGAATTAAGGTAGCAACTTCAATTCATTAATTTGAAGGCTGTGTACTTCAAATAGATTTTTCCCATATTTTTGCAATCCTCAGCATTCTACAGCTGAGCGCATAAATGGTTGCATGTTGCGGGTGACCCAGCATGTTGGCGATCCAGTTGAACGACAAGTCAAAGCACAGGGTGACACACTTCACAACCTGATACAGTGATGTTCAAAGCTGAATCCATTTACCGATCGCTCATGGGCTTAGTGAGGATTCTTTATGAGGCTAGATTACCCACGAGTGTGACAAGCTAGGCATTATAAAGCTATAGCTCATGAATGGGGTTAGGTTCCTATTATAAAGATACATAGCATAGGAGTGGATGAAAGGTCCCTTTGATGAAGCTAGCTCGTAAGATGGGCATGGACCCGAAAGCTATATAGTTTTAGTAGGTTAAGGAGTCCTTGTGAAGCTATTTGGCTCACGAGTGCAACTGGGAACCCTTTAAGGAACTGATAATAATTAGGGTAAAGCCCATATTTTAAAGCTGGTTACCTTTTAAGTTGGGTAAAAACCCTTTTATGAAGCTAGATAGCTCATTAGACTGGTAAGTGCCCTAATATAAAGCTAGATAGCTTGTGCTGGGGGTGAGGAAACCTTATTAAGCTACTAGTGAAAAATCCGAACTAAAACAGTGCAGCAGAAGCTACCCCCGCCTCTCTGACCCCTACAAAAATCGATCCTCTTAGCCCGCGGGTAACTTTCTTCCCCCGCCCTCCCCCACTACTCGGCAGCCACCTGACTGTCTGCTGTTCTCCCCAGCAATCCTTGCAATCCGTGTGGGCAGAAGGTGTGTGTTTATTTTTCCTAGAAAACTTCAGTTTATCTCTATTATCTCGTTGTCGTTTATGCCCATACTACTACACAACTAACAAAGAATTACAGTGAGTGTGCTGCACCCAGCCTCGGTAAAAATTTTCACCACCAGATGGCAGCACGGAACAGGTTATCCTCTTTTTATGCCTTGTTAAAGTGGCACTATCACCGATTGAAATGCGAACGAAAATACCGTGGCGCCATCTAGCGACATTGATATTGTTACCCTCTATAGCTTGCTCGCACGTGCACGAGGATGAACCAAATTTTCACTCAATAATTAAGGATGTCGTGGCTTGTTTGTTTCGTTAAAAGAAATGCCGTTATGCATTGCTTCGCTTGGTGCAAGCAAACGCTAGGTGGTACTACACAGCGCTAGATGTTGTCAGAATTCGTCTGCTTTCAGTCGGTGATAGTGCCACTTTAAATTATGATTTTAGGTATGGCTTATGAGTGGTAAGGACCCTATTACAAAGCTAGATAGCTCAAGAATCTGGTAAGGTTCCTACTACAATGCTAGGTAGTTTTTGAGTGGGTTAAGGACCCATTGAAGAAGCGTAGATAGCTCATATGGTGGGTAAGGACCCTTTGCTCATGCGAGAGGTAAAGACCTCTATGCAGCTAAATAGTTCATAGGTGGGGTAAGGACTGTTATAAAGATGGCTCATTAATGCAATAAATCCTATAATAAAGCTGGATAACTCATGAGTAGGATAAGGACTCTTATGATAAAGTTAAATAGCTCATAAATGAGATAAGGGCTGGAATGTATTATAAAGTAGGGATTGACCGGGTAGCATTTTACCGGGTCCGGATCGGTTCCGGTTAATTTGGTGCTAGTGGCAGATCGGTTCCGGATCCTGGCTGGTGCCAGATACCAGGTAATTCACACAAAAATTGATGAAATAGTGATATCGAGCAAACAAATGACGCTCCAACTCAAAAATGTCAATACTCATCACATCAGTATTGCGAATTTTCGATAGGCATTACCCGAAAATAAATATTTTGAGTCCTCCTATCTTCGTCAGGCAGCAAGAAACGTGTGAACTACAGTCTACATAATTGTATGCACTCTTCAGATGGGTCGAATTCAATCGAGAACGATTCAAATTTGACGCGTCTGTGGCCCTCTGTATTTAGGAGGCCCATGCTCATCTCTAAGCTGCGGATGCCATTTAAAGGTAAGTTGTTCACCAAATCTTCTGCTGACGAGGTATTTAATTGCAGGAAAGGATGGCCCATGGAGATTCATGAGGGGTTGCCCTGCCAATAACTCATGTTCGATAGCAATTGACTCTAACCCCCTCAAGTGTCTGTCATTTTTGGAATTGGACACTAGGATGGTTGATGTTTTGTCCCATGCTATCTTGTGAGCAGTGCCCATGTTGTGAGTCGCGATGCTGCTGGTAACCACTGTTACGGGTATCCGCCATGTGTTGCTTTACTCTTTCAACTACACCCTTGCGTGTCTCCCCAATATATACTTTATCGCACTCATCACATGGGACTCGATACACTCCCCCAGGTGTATTGTGGACAGTCTGCAATTCACTTTCCATTCACTTTTTTTTCTCTTGAGACCGGACGCTTTTCACTACTTCCTGTCGAAAAAGAGATGGAAAGTGAATTGCAGACTGTCCACAATACACCTGAGGGAGTGTATTGAGTCCCATGTGGTGAGTGCGATAAAGTATATATTGGGGTTACACGCAAGGGCGTAGTTGAAAGAGTAAAGCAACACATGGCGGATACCCATAACAGAGTGGTTACCAGCAGCATCACGACTCACAAACATGGGCACTGCTCACAAGATAGCATGGGACAAAACATCAACCCTCCTTGTGTCCAATTCCAAAAATGACAGACACTTGAGGGGGTTAGAGTCAATTGCTATCGAACATGAGTTATTCGCAGGGCAATCCCTCATGAATCTCCATGGGCCTTCCTTACCTGCTATTAAATACTTCGTCAGCAGAAGATTTGGAGAACAACTTACCTTTAAATGGCATCTGCAGCGTAGAGATGATTGTGGGCCTCCTAAATACAGAGGGCCACAGACGCGTCAAGTTTGAATCGTTCTCGATTGAATTCGATCCATATAAAGAGTGCATACAATTATGTAGACTGTAGTTCACACATTTCTTGCTGCCTGACGAATATAGGAGGACTGAAAATATTTATTTTCGGGTAATGCCTATCGAAAATTCGCAATACTGATATGAGTATTTAGTTTGAGCGTCATTTGTTTACTCGATATTTCTAGAACTCAAAGTAAAATGGTCAGATTCTTTGCCGTGATAAAATAGTGTTTTTTCCATTTATAAGTTGCAAACTTTCGTTTTGTTTTACGTTACTTTATTACATTATATTTCTTATATTTAGTAATATACTTTACTAATGTAAATGGTTTGTTATGTTAGCTCGTATTGTGCAATAAAGGGATTTCACCAAATATTGTACAATTCATTTTTCCACTGGCCTGAACTGCCTTTGGGAGTGGAAGTCTAAAATTATTTATTTCTTTAAAATGCTTTAAGTGTTATTTAAAGCAAAACCATTGCGTACTCTCCACCATGTTCAAGGTAAATAACTTGTGCCATTCTGGAAACTTTCATGACCACTTCTTTAATGCTGAGCATTATTTTTTGCTGGACTGCCAACTTGTAAGCTAGCCTACAAAGAGATGCTAAGTGTGACGTGTTGTAAGCTTACCCCTAAAAAGAGATGCTACAATAAAACTCCCGAGTTTCTACTACTTCGTTGAGTGTTATTATGCGACTTAGCCACAGTAATTGTCAGTAGTGGACTCTAGGTTGAGTCTGGTGGCAGCCTACCATCTGAATTACGAGGCTGTTATCAGTTGTTAGGTGCCCAAGGGGACTTGGTGGAAGTCCATTATTTTAATACCCCAAATTCAGAGTTTTTTTTTAAATACGACAAACAAAATGCTTAAAATAACGATTCCGAATCGGCCACTTGCCAGGTAACAGGAAAATGAAACCTGCAGTTGCTAATTTATTTTGTTCTCAAAAATTACGGGTACTGCGGGAGATCGTTTTTAAGACATCCCTGTGTCATAATGATTCCGAAATTGGGGAACGAAGGGCAACTTGCGTTGTTAGCTTCGTAGGATGGCAGCAGCCAGATGCACAGCACATTCATGCGATTTAGACTTTCGTCGCATTCATTCATTTTTTCCAAATAAGAACGCTGTTAAGAAGCAAACTTCGATGCGTTTTTTTTATTTCCTTACTAACTATAATCTGCATCACTCGTTATTTACCACGCTTTATGTTGCACAAGAGTGTTAAAATAATGTTGTGCACTCCAGCAACTTGTGTAAGAACTTCTAGTAAGTTTAAACGACTAGGCTATGTGATTGTCAGGGCAGTACAGATTAGACACATT
Source organism: Lithobius niger (assembly GCA_023313725.1). Taxonomy (NCBI): domain Eukaryota; kingdom Metazoa; phylum Arthropoda; class Chilopoda; order Lithobiomorpha; family Lithobiidae; genus Lithobius; species Lithobius niger. The sequence goes on along the minus strand of JAHWFP010245390.1, from coordinate 20,322 downwards.
TTTGCAGATGGAAAGTGAGACAGGAATTTCAGTTAAGGAGAAAGCTGAAGATACTACGCATATAATTAAAGTTTTTAGATCACAGCTACTCCGCCAAACAAGATGTGCTATATTCACTTATGTTTTGTTACGCAGCACCAAAAGTGTTCTAGTTTCTTCAAACTAGGTAATTTTTGAATGCATATACTAGCATTCTTCCTCAAGCTTGGGTTACGAGACACACACGTACTAACTAAAGGCTTCAGGCATCCCTGCAAGTATTAAGATTTTCCAGTCTGAAAATATATTAAGGTTTACCCAAGGTCCAGAGCCTTAAAAAATATAAACCGTAGGACAAAACTTGCCCACAAAAATTTTGCTTAAGTGCGATTTCCTTTACAGGGAACTAGGGGCCCATTGGCCTCTTCAGAGACGGGGCCCATCCGGATATTTCCTGATGAATCTGCCTCTGGTGTATTACTCAATATGATCTTGTACATGCCACAGTCGACATAAGCATGCGCATGAGATACCATAAATCGTGGATTAAACACCCATGGGATTATGCAGTTAATTTGTCAAAAATAAGGGGGTGGGCTTTAAATCAATCATTATCAATTATCTAACCTTTCTGGACATCTATTACAGAAAATTCGAAGCTTTTGAACGATCTCTGAAAGACCAATTTTTACATCCTTTTAATTGCTGTGAAGGAGGAGGAGGTCTAGGTGAGAGAGATGTCTTGTGCAGGTGCTAGGAGCTAACGGAAGAGTCCACTATTACTACTGGGAGGGAGAAGGGGCCAGTAAACATAGCAAGCAGTACTATCTTTATTCACATCATATTACTTTTAGGTAATTTTTCGTAGAAAAACGACAATTTGAGGGGTGGGCATAACTCCACTATTTTTTTTGTCGACTTTACAGCATTTTAGGGGGTAGGCTTTAGCTTAAACTGGACTTTTAATACACGATTTACTGTAATCGCAGCAGCTTAGCAGGACATTATGATTTGACGGTTTCCTTGTGTCACAAGTATGGTAAACCCCAATGGCTCGTAAATGAGGTATACAGGGTGTTTCAGAATAATACCGACAAACTTGCAGGGCATACTCAGGCGGTAAAGACAAGTCAAAAAGATCTATATAACACCTATCCAAAAAGATTTGGTTACCGAGATATCGCCCGATTTTACCCCATTCTTTTATGATCGAGTATTTAAGTCCTGGTTTAGTGGAAGTGGTGGAAGTCTGTATCAGACTGCCTTGCAAGGCGCCCGCCGTACTGTGGCCTCATACTAAACAACCTCGGATGCAGCAAGGTGCACCTACAAGTGGAAAACTTCGCGATAATAAATTACGTTCGAAACTACAATAGCGTCAAATCTTGCCAAGACAGGAGCAACTTGCAAGAACTCGGTATGCTGACGCGTTTTACTTTGAAGAGGACCTGGCTTCTTTTCAAGGCCTCTCTCTACCCAGTAGCTCTTAACGTTTCCGTAATGAAAAATATGTTGGAAGTAATGCTATTTTTTAATTAAGAAAGCAAAAGAGCGCAGCAGGAGTTCCTTTTTATTACGCCTAAGAAAACCTGTTTTATTTTATTGAAATTAGGCAGCCCAAGCACGTTCATTGTCCCGACATTTTAAAAAAAGTAAGTTTTCGTTAGCTATCTGAAAGGTGTAAGGGGAGAATTTAAATAGCCTGTCCCAAATGATGATCCTGGAAGGTTGGGATGGGGGAGGGGAACGGTAACCAACTGGCCCTTTGGCTTTATAGTCTACGTTGGGCAAGGCAACTGCCAGATTTACAGCCGCAGTTACAACGTACCGTAACTTTTATAAAAGTGCTTAAGAACGATGGTTAACATTATCAAAAGGCATGCCATCCAGGTCAGATCAGGTATTTGAAAGTCTTAAAAGAGTTAGAGCTTCTGGAATCTGCTTGGAATATTTACAAGGCTAGTTAAATCCGCTCCACCCCCCTCACCTCCCGGGCCAACAGCTGTAAAGTGGACTCTAGTTATGTTATTTTTAACTGCAAAAAAAAAATAATAAATAAGCATGAACAAAACAAAGGAGAGGGGAGATAAAGGCCCCTGAACAGTGGGCAAGGAAGGGGGGAGTGCGTGGGAACCAGACTCCCCTCGCCCCCGTCGAAACCCCCAAGTGTGTCATAATGCTAAATAGGTTCCTCCAGGATATGTGAAAAACTAGAAACTGCGTACGGCAGTGATGTACCGTAAAATGTTACAGCTTCCCAGAACGCTACCCGGGAGCTAACAACACCTCTGGCTTTGTCCAGCCTCTTGCGATTTTTTTTCCACATTGTGGCTACGGTACCACTACATCGAGGCATTCAAGAAAAAAAGTTTGGTGACATTTCGCTAAAAAGGTGGGGGACTAGATCCCTCAAACCAGTTCTCAACTGATACATACAATCATTGCACACAATTTAAAACGAAACCATTTTTCACAAAGCAATTCATATCCGCGACCACCATTTCCGCCCATCCCCCCCCCCCCCCCCCCCCCCCTTCACATAAAAAAAACACGCAACTAGTACGAAAACATTTATCAAAAGCAGCAATGTTTTTTACAGCTTTGAGCAACATTTATTGTGTGTAGAAATTATTAACCTACGCCATTCATAAGTTTTTTTTTTAATTATTTACAACTCTCTTGGCGAGAGTTAAACGTAGTTGCAGTTTTGAACGCAACTCGATTAGGCCTATCACGAAGTTTTGTAGTAGGTTGGTGCACCGTTTGAATCCGAGTTTGTGGAGCTATGAAATTGGTCTTAAACCGTCACCAACGCCTCTAGTTCATACTAGTTGACGCTGCTTAAACACACAAGATGGTGTATGAGCGCACCATAAAGCGTGCACCTTGAAGGAATTCAGTCACAGCCTGTGACTCACAGGTTTCCAATTAAGCCGTGACTTAAATACTTGATCATAAAATAATTGGGGTCTAACAGGGCGATGTCTCGGTAACCAATCATTTTTGGATAGGTGTTATATAGGACTTTTTGACTTGTCTTTACCTCTTTAGTGTGCCCTGGAAGTTTGTCGGTTTTATTCTGAAACCCCCTGTAGAACCAATTATACAGTGACATAACCCATGATTAGGGTAAGAAACAAAATCTAGATAGCTCATAGGGAGATAAGGACCCAAAGCTGGATAGCTCCTTAGTAGGTTAAGAACCGTGTTAAGAAGCTAAATTACTTTCAGATTACACCCTGGCGCCACCATGCGTGTTTATTCCCAGAATTGCTACTAGAAACATTAGTTTATGGAGTGTTTCCTCATGAATACCGCGAAAAAACCGGTAACCCTCGATTACAGTGGTATTGTTTAATCATTTCAGAAAAAGATACTTTACTACCACAACAGAACTTACCACAACAGAACTATCTCCAAATTTCAACTTGAATTTTCGATGGAAAGACGTCCATCTTCATCAGAAGCACTCGCAAAACTATTTACACTGCACTTCGCTTTTTACGTGACTTGTCATCTTTGTTTGAATCTTGTGTCGGAGAGGTGAAACTGATCACAATGTGGTGGCCAAATTAATTAATTAGTGGGTGCATGAAATGGTAAAAATAAGGAAACCTCCTGACAGGTCGTTCCCACAAGGACATGTAAGAGCGACATTTAATTTTCGATCAGATTATTGCTGATCTTGGTCACCCGTTCCGTATGAACGACGTCGAGCAGGATGTGGTGTTGCATCTGCAGAACAGTGCAGCAGTTCTATTTATTTTGTTGTTCCAAATTACCAGGTTTGCTCTCTGTTGAAATGCAGGGAGCGTTTTGTTTCGCGACGACAACCTTGAACCACTACGCAGTTGCAAACAAAAAAAATAAGTTATCTGCATGAAAGATGCCCATCATCTCTTTCTCCTTCCCCCTACCATTCTCAGAAGAAATGTTTCAGTAGAAACCAATATTTCTCTACAATCCAACCATTTTTTCGGCTTTCCCGATGTTGACTTTGGGTTATTTCTGCCACTTTGTTACTGGATGTTCTTCAAGATGGATGTGATAGTTGGAAGAGTTATTGGGATTGGTTGGCAGGGAGGGAGGGGGGATTTTTCAGGAGAAATATTCACGGAAGTGTAGTTTGGTAGAGGTGCCGTTTACTTGACACTGACAGTCGGGCCATCCTATTCCGAACGGTCGCAAACTATGTTGTCTGCATCAGGAATCACCTGGACAGCACCATTCCCTTTTTTTTTCACTCGGTTAACTAATGAATTAGTTATTAACAAATGGACTTATTAACAAATATTCTTATTAACAAGTTATTAATGGACGTATTAGCAAATGATTTACGCAGTAATAGGTTATTAAAAGGGATTAAATGGGATATCGGTAAATTTTAATAATTTAATGCAAGTGTTGTAATGTCTTCACTGGCTTATGGAAATCATGTTTTAAAATGAGTCTGAAGCTCATTTTTTAAAGTTTATAATGTAAACCTCCGTAAAGTTACCTTCGATACATTTTCTCCCAAGATTTTTTTCAGACCTGCCATACCGTACTTTATGAGCAGGGGAAAGAGTACTGGGACAAATTGGGGAAAGAGTACTGGGAGTATTGGGGAAAGAGTACTGGGACAAATTCACTATTATTGCCGTCTATGATTTTGGGTATTTTGTTTTAAGTTTTATTCTGCAACATCCCTTCCCTCCCCCCCCCCTCTCTTCTAAGAGTCGACTTTTTGAATTTTCTGTGTTTGACAGTGGTTTCATGGCCTAAGTTAGACAACTTGAAAATTTGCATGTAGGCCAATGAATGTGTATAATACAGCTGCTTTTTTTCACCAGGAGTCTGCGTGATTGCCATTTAATGATTCTTTATTATTCATTCTTCCTTTTTTGTTTCATTTCATTTTGAATTTATTGAATTGTGACTTTGATTTCTGTTTGTATATTTTTAGATGCGTGCATTTACAGTAAAGATTTAAAAAAAAATACAAAATGTTGCACAATTCGGTTCGAAATTTGATGAAAGGAAGCTATTTATAAATTTAATTCAAAATCATTCTTGTTGTTGAGTTGAGTTTAATTACCTCAAGATTTAAAGTCTGAACTCTTCGTCGGACTGAAATTAACAAAGCTTTATGACGTGAGTCGACAATCCGTTGTCGTCTTTCTTCCGTGACAGCTCTAATCTTGTTGTGGTCCATTCTAACTTGACTTAACTGGGCCGCTGTCATATTATTGATTGTCATTTTTCTTTATTTGTTCATATTCCTCCTCTCCCTCACTGTGATGGTTTGACTGGGTAGAGGTGCATTGATTGCTGCCTGGTGTATTGTGGGACTTGTTGGCAGAGCTTTCACAGCAAAGGACAACTCAGAAGTCACAGATCACAAGCCTGTGGCGATGCTCCTGCACCAATTGAATTGTCAACTAAAGCAAAGACTGCTACTCTGGTTGAGGTAAGGTTTAGGTCCTTGAACCGAAAAAAAAAATTGTATTGTAACTTTTTCCGTGTTAAGGTTCAGCCTAGTTGCCAATCGAATTCAAATTAAGGATATCTAAAGGATGTTTAAACTTTGGCTAAAAAATTGGTTGGAGGTTTAAAAATTCTCCTTAACTCATTAGGTTTGTAAATTTGCATCTCTGTTTTTTACTCCTCGGCTATTTTTGGGGGCTTTTTGTGACAATGGCAAGTACAACAGACTACATAGCTAAATTAAAGAAATTTAATAATTTTCTACAATTTTGTGTAGATTTTTTTACACCCTGCTTTTCATCCACTTTATTTTTTGTAATTTTCCTGGTGTGTGATTTAGGTGCGACAGTAAAAGCCCCAATACCATGATGCAATAACCCCCTCGAAAAAAAAAACGTTTGAAGAATTGGGCAAGCAGAGTGATTGCATGCTAAAAGTCCCTAGTACAAATAAAAAAAACCAAACCCATTAAATAAATAATTATAGACTTTTTAAAATTACAATTATGGTTTAATGTAATTTAAATAATTAGTTCCTAGTTTTTTGAAAATACTTTGTTAAAGGCAACTCGGAAGTTCCAAAGAACTTATGTTTGAATCCCTTCAAAGAAATAAAAACATAACTTATCGACAGAAATAATTAAATAATGGTAAAACGTTTCTTAAGAACCACCTTAACTCAAGACCATCTTTCTAAATTTTAATTCGGCAATTCATTGAAAATGGTTGGAACCAAACGCATCCTATAACATTTACCAATGCCAGTTTTTTTGGGTTGATTACATCATATCTGCATGCATGCAGAGTTTAACAAATCAGTTGTCAAGTCTTTAAAATAATTATAAAAAATGGTAACATGATCTTCCAGTTTACGGATTTTTAATATACCCAATATTTTACACATCTCTGAAGTTTATTATATATCTCTGAAAAATTTTAAAAACTAATTTTATCACCCTTATTTTGAACTTTCTGAATGTGGAATCTTACTTCTAATTCTAAGAACAAGGTTATCTATGTGTTAACAATTCGTTAAGGACAAACAAATTATCTATTTTTTATATTGTTAACAAGATTTGCACAAGTATTCATACAATTTATATTGTACACCCTTCGTTGTCGATAAAAACGTGCCCTTCCTTTCCATTGGAAAAGCATGGCCATTTAAAGAGGATGAATTTTGTTTCACTGCTAAACCAGTGTTTCTCAAACTTTTTAAAATTGCGACCCTATTTTTCAAAACTTTACGACTGGAGACGGGTCATGACCCATCCATGCCTTGTAATTAGAGATGGTTTACAAAACTTTTACTCATTTTTTTGTGTGCTTGTTTTTCTGAGCACAACTGCTCCAACTGCTCTTTTCCACAGTCATTAGTTGGTTACGAACCTTTGTCTTTCAGTCCCACTAAAGAGTATAACCCCAATTCACACAGGTAAGAAGAGGAAAATGGAACAAGTGTTTCAACGGCACGTGGTGACAAATAATTGTGCAATACTCTGTTTGTACCAAAGCCCAAAATTCTTGCATTTCCTTTGGTTTGAACTGAATTTTCAATGTAGAGTCTGAAGATAATTCAATGAGTGAAAAAATATTCTGAATTTTCAAATTGAGAAAGCAATTTATTAAAAAAAATAATACTCTCCGTTTCCTCATGTTCATTTTGTCGTAAGGTTATTAAGCTGTGCTCCAGTCCAGAGATTACACACACTTTCCGTACCTGTATGGATGGCAGTGTCATTAATAGACTGTCGGCCACGATATAAACTTGGCGGTTTGGATCCTTGATAAAAATGGATCGTTTTGTAACTCGAAGCCTGACGCTTCAAATTCATTTGAGGTAACAACTTCTCGAAAAAGAAAATTACGACGAATCATTCCTCAACTCCACCTTTTCAATTACTGGTAATGAGGACCTATTCGCGACCCCAGGATTACTTCATGACGACCCCACTGTGCTAAACAATTCATTAAGAACAAAGTTTCTTAAGTCCTGCTGATGGTCCACAACAAATTAAGGTAACATAATGTATCGGCTAAAATATTGCTAAAAAAATATCGAATAAGCACCAGGGTGTTAAGAAGCACGGACGAGAGGCATATTTAGCTTGCAAAAGTTGAAGGTGTGAAGTGCACCCCCCCCCCCC
>JAHWFP010245390.1:0-12631 GCA_023313725.1 Lithobius niger | reverse complement strand
CCCACCAAAAGATAACAAATAAAACAATAAAAGTTAATCACTAAACTAATACTGTGCAGGCTGTGATGATTTTGCTGCACAGCTTTAACTTTCCGTCTTAGTCGACTAAAAGACTAATAAAAATATTTTCACGATGGTGCAATGGTGCCCAGCAGTGCTCCCCGTCTTTCTCCCCGCCCTTCTCCCCACTGCTTCGGGGGGGGGGGGGGGGGAACTAGGGGGCTTGCGTTACACTACACCAGTGTGGTTAACTTGTGTGCATTTCCTTTCACACTTGTCTCAAGTTGTCAAAGCTTATCTTGTTCATAGGAGGGAGCAGTCATAAATTACGTAACGCCTACTTTTGTCTTTTTATCTCCCCTACCCCTAGTAACAGCATGTAAACCACATCCCCACCCTATAATTTAGAGCTCATTTCTTTTTTAGGCATAGGTCTATACGTTTGTCATGTAATACGGAACATGCTTCGTTACTACAGTTATGACATCATGCTGTTACTGTGGTTTATTATTACAAGTAGCTTTCAGTTGTACAAATAACTTTAATCCCCCCCCCCCCCCCACTCCCCAACCCCCTAGAAAATGTGTAACGTCAACCTCCTGAATCAAATAAAGCTTGCTCATGGACGACGTGGGATGTAAAGGGAAAAAGCAACTCCTGACCATGTTGTTTTAGCTAGTCCTTCTTACCTCCCCCAACTCCCCTCAACCTAACCTATTAATTTTAATATTTTTAACCTACTGAAGGCCACTTTTCTATTTTTATCTTTCACCAACCCATACCCCCCTTAGTCAGTCTGATGCTTAAACTGTCCTATGCCCTACTTCATTCCCGACCATGCGACTTCCTGCTCCCTACCAAACATGGCACCCCCCCCCCCCGGGCCCCCGGCTTTAGGGGTAAGGCCATAATTTGTGGACGAAAATTTGCAAGATATTGTAAGTGTCCTTTGTGTGAAAGTGAGAGAAATTAGTGGAGTGAATTGTTTTGCGTTGTGGACGTAAGCAATGCCATAGCACCAAAGGGCAAAAGTGGTACGGCCCACCACATCAGCTACAGGGTCTGGGAGCTGAAGCAATTTCTGGTCTTGCAACGTCTGTCTGGCTTCTGGCGGGCATGTTTTCTACAAATTTTTTAAGTTTTTCTGCTGAAGTCATTCACAGTATTGAAGCTACCACTTTATTCATGTAGGTGACGTTTTCTATTGTCATTACTGACCTACTAATCTTACTTTTCAGAAGCTTGCAGAAACTTTCAATTGGTTGACTGTTGGGCGTCTCCAACATTTACTGTTGAATGCTTGCCGAAGCTTGTTTTGGATATCGCTTTGTTTTAACGTGTTTAGTTCCTTCCTTTACTCATTTACCCCAAACCTTCTGCTTTAGGTCGAGCTCTTTGTCCTTCGTAAGGTGGGGAAGGTTTACCTTTGATTTGTGCACAGTTGACTCTAGCAAGACAGAAAGACGCTTTTTAATTAATAAAGATATAGGCCCTAAAGCTCAAACGTCATCTCACCCACATATAATTAAGCCCTAAATAGAAGAAAATTCGTGCGAAGCAAGGTGTTTCTACGTGGCTACAAGGTCAAAATTGCTGCACTCAAGTAGTGAGTGTGGTGTTTATTGAGGGTTTTTTAGGCCCGCTGCAAAGGGTCGACAACAGCACCCATATTTTGTGTGTTTGTAATACGCGTTATTTTTAAATTGTGTGCCAAAAAGTGGCACGACAAATGCTGCACCAGCCGTAGCGCATCCTACGGCCCTAATAGCATCAAGCAACACAGTTACACAGTTTACAGAGTTTTAAGTTTTGCTTGTACTTGGCTTTAATAAACACTAGCCGCAATCACATGCTTCACTCGCTTGCTCTAGTCTGTGTTGTCTCGTTTGCACTCGAGGAAAGCGTGCATTGTTTATCATTTGTTGACATTGCATTGCCATAAATTCTGCGTTCAGGTTTAGTGTCATTGCACACTTGGACTGATCTTATTCTACTGAGTCGGTTCTGCTGTGCCTGAGCCAACAACCTTTTACAACATGTTCACAATGACAGAATTAAGAAACTTTTCATTTGTCTACGTAGCAGCAAGCCAATTTTAATTTCATATGTTATTTTTGTGATTTAGTAATGAATGGATAGTGATCAGTGTTAATTTTAGTGATTAATGATATTTCTTGTTTTAAATTAAGTAATGCTGTGTGTTATTGTAGTTAGCATAAACAAGTTTATTTTGTAGTTAGTGCTATCGGATGATTTATTTTTATGTATATAGTCCGGTTAGTATATTTCAGATCTGCGTACAAAATAAAGATTGCTGTTCCTCAAACATGCACGTTACCAAAATGAGTGCGCTGGCCATAATCCAGTGAATACGGTGCAGGAAATTCAGTTGTCAGAGAAACTATATTAAATTTTTTTTTTCATTTTCCCTGTATGACCTAGGGTAATTCCGACATTTTTAAGAAAGAATTCAACTATGTTGGTTTTAAATGAATAATGTTCTTAACATTATTGCTTGTGTTTGGTTTTGCATCAAACAAATAACTTCATTGGGTTATGGAGAATGGCCAATAAAATCGCTCTCAAAGTTCTCATCAAGCAATAAGAACAACAATCTGTTGTCCTGCTCTCTAAAGGTTTTGCTTAAAATAGTTGCTCAACAGTGTTACGTAGCATCTGTTTTCTGACAGCTTTATATTATTAAGGCCTATTATAGGCTTAAATATGGGTGCCTAACATTCAGTAGAACGGAGCCCCAAAAAGCAGTGGTTTCTGAGTTTTAGCTTAACCCAGTTCACTTCTGTGCTTGTTAAATTACCCCCAGCAAGATGCCTTTGCTCTCATCCTCAGAGTATTCTTTATTGACGAGCCCAAACAAGGGTGGATCAGTCTGCATAGAGATTTCTGTGAGAGCGAGCAGCTTGATTTCAAGTGATCAGTTGTCGTTACTAGGCGTGAAATGTGGGTGCCTACCATTCAGTAGAATGGCACTCCAAACAACAGCAGTGTTTCTGCGTTTTAGCTGCTGAAACCAGTCATGTTTTATACTTGTTAAATTACCGCCAGCAAGGTGCTTTTGCTCACGTATGCTCTATTGACGAGCTCAAACAAGGACGAAACAGTCTCTAAGAAAACATCGTTCGTTACCTTACTGTGAAAGTTCTCGTCACAATTAGTCACACTGGAATTATGTAGAAAATTTTTGCTCATTTTCACAACGAGGACACTTTTTAATGTCCAGCTAATTTTCTGCCTCAGGCACTCCGACGAAAGTGTTTGGCCTCCGTGTGCTCCAACATCGTTGTCGTCTGCCTCGAATTTTTAACCGATGCTACTCGCGGCGTCCCGTATTTGGTGGGTAGCATACTCTTAAGCTCATCTAGCTTCCACTTCCTGCCAAGCTGTTGCTTCAGGTCGTTGCCAATGACCCGGGGAAATGTTGGCCCTTGAATATTCATTAGCGAAACACCACCCATTTCATGCAGTCGAATGGCAATTGATTCTAAGCATCTCGGATGCCTGTCGTTTTTAGAATTCGACTTCACAAGTGTCTCAGCTTTTTCCCATCCAATACTATGCTTACACTCCATGCAGTGAAACGTCTGTATAGAGATCTCCGTGAGAGATACAGAGATCTCAGTATATAGAGATCTCTGAGAGATATAGAGATCTCCGTATAGAGATCTATGTAAGTGAGTGTGATCAACTACCAGTAATAGGTCTAAATATGGGTGCCTAACATTCAGTAGAACGAAGCCTCAAACGAGCAGTACTGTTTGCTTTTAGCTTGCTCCACCCAGTCTGGTTTTGTGTGTGTTAAGAAAACTGATGTGCTAGTTGGAAACTGTTATAATCACTCGGACCATACAAAGGCATAATAATAATACGCAATGAATAAAGAAAACGACCCAATGGACTTTTGTCCGTTAATCATACGCATGTATTTTCTCCTTCACACGGCTTGAAGGAAGCAATGGCGGTGCTGTTGGTGGCTGCAAAACATATTAAGGTTGCTGTATTATCCTGCGTTTTCTTTTTTGGGGGATATCGTTTACTTTTTTTTTTACGTAATCCTGAGATGTAGGCTGAATGTTGTATTCCAACTAATGGTAGGAACTTGCATGGCAAAGCTTACCAAAGGACAATCTCAGATTCAAGTTTACTGGGTCACACTATACACTTCGGCCTCAATCTACAATAGTGGTATATATGTTAACACTCACACTGCCACAATTAGCACTGCTTTCACATTAGGTGTAATGTGATACAATAGGCCTAATTGGTACTTATTTAATTATGTACTTACTTCTCAATAAATATTCAGCACCAGTGTTGCCGTCGCGACCAGAAAATCTCGTCTTTTTTTCGACCCTTGTCTACGAGACGAAGTCGAGACGGTCTGTTTACATGTCGATTCGAGGTCGAGATGATTGAAGGCAAGATTTAAAAACGTCGTTATGGAACATTATACTGTGAAACTCCAAATTCAACAAAACGTAAAAACGAATTTAACTTCAGTTCGCTCACTTTCACTTCGCCGAGACCACCTAATCTCGCTAATTTTCGACGATCACTGCCGTCTTCTTCAGGCTTTAGGATTTTCCGGACTTTTTCTTACATTTTCTTCAACCTGGACATTTAGTGGATTCAAATTTGAGCGGCTTTGCAGCCTCCCGTATTCGCAGGGCTGCACCACTGATTTTTCCGATCGTTCTTGCAAGGCCCACTGATCATCAAGGCAACTGCGGAGGCAAGATTGAGGCGAGACAAGAAAAAAGTGTCAATTATCTTGACTTACGCTGATTTTATTCGACACTTTTGGCAAGACAATGCGATCTTTTATTTATGCGAATAAGCCTACTTATTTTTTCCCCCTTTATTCTATCTGAATAGCTTAAGTTTCCTATAAGCTATTCAAACAATAAAGATAGCGATGTAATACTATTATTTATGGTAAAAACCAGGTATTCGTCTTTCACAGCAACGTTGCAAGGAAAGAGGAAGTAGAGCAACGATGGGTAGAGATGAGATGTCACAAGAATTTAAAATTAAGGTCTAGACAAGACTAGATTTTCTGAAACCTGGTCTCGCCTCAACACCAACAGTATTCAGCGTGACAGCACGGAAATAGGTATTTTTACATTTTCTAGAAGCATTGACCCACTTGATTGACGCTGGCTATCATTGCGTGGGTTTAATGTTGTGGGTTGATGTTTTACGTCCCTTGGCTTTATCCCATCTCGGAAATTGATTTGATGACCGAACGCTACTCACTTAATGCTTCTGAAACTAGGTTAGCCACCATTCAGTAATCTATACATGTGAAATTAATGAGCTGATGTTGGAAGTGTTAGTTTTATGAAATTGCCGATGAATCACATTAAGTATCGTGGAGCTAAGGGACTGGTTATTATTTATGTCGGGGGGGAGGAGGTGGAGGAATTAAAAACCTCCAAATTTTCGATGACTCCCCCTACCAAGACCCTAAGAAGACCACCCCCCCATCCAAGATCCAAAATTATTCTAATCCCCCTCCCTAAACCGCAAAAAAATAAGATTTCCGTATACTTTTAATTAACTGTAGCAGTGATGGTGCCAGGGTGGGCCATGGCCCCCCCTAAATATTTCACCCCCCCCCCCCCCAAACCCCAACACTCGGGTCACCACCAGAGAATGAAATAATAAAAAAATACTTATAGGCTAACCTTGAAATCAAATGAATAAACATAGCTTTTATTTTTGTAGTTTATTTTATTTAGGTATTATATTTTTTTAGCAACTTTGCAGTATACGTGTAGCCTAATTTCTTTTGTGTGTTCATGGGGCCAGTGGCGTAAATAAATATTTTTTCGGGGGGGGGGGCAATTAACCATTTTTAAGCCCCTTCAGCCAGTAGCATGCACAAGAATGACTCCAGATTTGGGGCATGTTTTAAAATACTTAGCGGATACGTTTGTTCTTTGTTACATAATTTTTTTTCTTACTGGAGTTGGCTTCAGCCCATAAGATTGGCGGTGGCGAGTAAGATTAATAATACGTAGTTAAGAAAACAAATTGCGTTGATAATGCTGTTGCTAAAAAACGTACGTCCATTTCATTGTCCAAAAACAATAAATTATAAAACCAGAGGACAAACACTTACGCGTGAAATTTAAACAGCATAAACACTATGCTTAGTGGGTCCACAATACAGGCCGTGCTATGTAGCAAGCCTCAAACCCTCAACTTAGAAAAATGGGTATCCCATAGAGACTGCCGACTGGTGAGCTCGTTGAAAAGTGTTGATGGGTTTATATGAGTGACGCAGGATGCCTGCTCCCTGATTTTATTGTTCTTGAACTTTGGTATTATTGATAATTTGTTGCAATCAATTTACCTTTACTGTACGTATATTTTTCTTGGGTTGCTTAAAGGGGGGAAAAAAGGTTTTGAAGAAAATAAAACTGATTTTTCCTATGACTTTTACGCCCCCTCGGCTCGTTCTGGGGGGGGGCATTGCCCCCCCCCCCCCGGTATATACGCCACTGCATGGGGCTTATTTTACAAATAAATTGTACTGTATTGAATCTTAGGTTACGATCAGGTTGAATTAAACGGAATAAAAGTGCATAATGTGGTTGCCTTGAAAAAATCCTTGGCCCACTCTGTTTTCAGACGTGCCCTCTGTCAGCCCCCCAAACAATTCAATCCTGACGCCGTCACTGAACTGTAGATAAATTACTCTGGACTAATATAAAATAGTACTTCGCATCAACAAGTTCCCAATTGTGTGGAAAACGAGCCGTGACTTAAGGTATGTTCTTAAAAATATTCAAAGAAGTGTTCTTTAAACCACCTTTTGACTAAGATTCACGATTCATGACAGTAAAATTATTTTTTATGTAAGGTACTATTGAGGCACTACTGATGTAAGGCACTACTAAGGTAGTTCGAGTCGGCATTTCTACGCCTTTCACAACATCAACACGTACAACATGAAAAATACAAAGAAAGTGGTTTTAAAGAACTATTCATCGGATGGCACTAGAAATAACATCAAAATCTTAATAAATTACACGACTGAGTAAAGAGATGGGGGGGGGGGGGGTGCTGAGGCCCATAAGCTGTAGCATTTTTAGAAATTTTGACTGTGAAAGTGAAGGCTTAACTTTCCGACTGAAGTAAAACATGTGAAGACTTTTTTGTTGTTATTTCCGACTAACAAAACTTCCTATTTTCCCAGTCGCATCTGAGCCCTCATTACTGACTGTTTTCGTTGCTATTATTGTCATGTTCAAGTTTCAAATTATTTCTACCTTCTAGCAATAATAATGCAGAGTCATAATATCACTGCAGGTTCCTATATATTGTAATAAATATTAAACAATGAACCATAACGTTTCCAACATTGTGAACTGTTAAGAATGACAAGTGAGCAGCAATATTTATTAAAAATTTGCAATGTTGGCTTCGTTGTGTTTCTTCGTTTAACATTTACAGCTATTCCGTTTGTTTACGTATAATAAGTATCCGTTTGGCTGGCTGGCTGTGCACATGTTTCAATTGTCGTAGCATATCGAATGTTGCCTGTTGTAAATTATGTGAATTGGCTCTTGATAATCATAAATCGCCCTGTCTGACTGTCAAGTCATGTAAATGACGTTGACCCGTCAGTGCAACAACTTGAAAAAAAGTTGACTTTCGTGACTGTAGTAAAGATTCAAAGAACATTATTTAAATTATCCATTTTACTGAGCTTTTCTTCAACGTACATCATTGTACTGTTGCTGGGATTTGAACTGTTTATTTTCCAATCATTTACGTCATTTACCTGGATTTCTTTCTGGCACAAGTGGCAATGTTGACTCATGGTTTCATTTGCATTGGCGTTATCACTCGGGACAATATATTTTTAATACACGTGTTGCTTTTCGGAATACACTTCGAATTCTATCGTTTCTTTATGCTGTGAAAAGTGCAGTACCAGTCAATTTTAGCATTGTTGTCTCAATGATGCTGCCTGGTGCTTGAGACTTGAATAGCGGCCTAGCTTACCCTCCCTATAAAGGATGTGTACTTGGGAAGGTCGTCATCTCTTTGTCTCAAGCCGTCGGCCTTCGACAGCTGGCTGCTCCCTGGATTCGTTGTGTTCCTGCCCGTCTGTCCCCTGCCCGCCCGGCCAGCCCACCCACGCACGCAGGTTCCGTACATCGCCGAGTCTGCGTCGGGCTACTGTTCCAGAATCCACCTTCCCTACTCGTCTGGCCGGCCTCGCCAAGATGATAGTCGAGTTCTCGGCGCCACGACTCAAGACACCGTCACCCCCTATCTCCTCGTCCAGACTCCCCTACGGCGTGTCGCTCACCTCGACTGAAGATAGCTCACTCTGCCTATGCTGTCACTAGGCATTCCCAGGATGCTGCATCCTCCTCCCGTCCACAACGACCACTGCGCACCCGGCCCTGCCGAGACATGCAGTCGGCAACGGCAACGTCCGCCTCCCGCCGCAAGTGATCGCCGCACGACGCTTCTCCCAACCTTAAGACTTCGGCAGTTGATGCACGACACACCTGGCACCGGAACAAGCTGAACCCACGACCGAAATTCCGCCCGTCTGGTTTCAGCCAACGATGAACGACACATCTGATGCTTCTTCGGAACTCCGAGCCCTGGACAGACTCACCTCGTTCGTGCCCACGATGGTCTCTTCCCGGTCTCTTCAACCCCGCCGCTTCGCTGTTAGACACCATTGTCTTACCATCACTCTCCCCGTCCATATGTCAAGTCAACCAGGACGCAAATTTCAAGTCACCGACCGTGAATGCCGCCCGGTCGGTCACCGTTCCTGCCCAAACGTTGCCGCCCTTCCGTCACGACAACTCCGTGCCACCGTTGCTCGCTTCTCTCATGCCACCAACAACGGCGATCCTGCACCTTCAAGCCGACGGACTCCCCCAGCTCTCGGCCCTACCAGGAGGTGTATGACACACCGAATTTTTCCCAAGATTAAGCCATGCAAGCCGTACCCGTACGACACACAACTCTTTTCCATCAGCTTCACCTACACTTATCCCGATTTCACGCATCATACTACACCTCACGCCTTACAGCACTTGTACCCCGTAACTAGGGCATCCAATCCTGAGACATATTTGTAATCCCGTAATTTCGGGATTTATACTTATTATTTTCAGTGGCAAAAAAAAAAAAACTACATGTAGGGAAGGTTGCATTGGATAACTTCATTGTTTAAATTACTCAGCAGGTGAAAACTTAAGTGAGCACAGCTAGTTGGTAGCACATTCTTCGTTTATTTGAAATGATCTGCTATTTTTTCAAAGTTTAAATCAATGGGAGTATTTTTTAAACTAGTTGTGATACATTTTGCACTCTGTAGACTGTGCTACAAAATTCAGAAAATCAATTCATTGGTTCTTTTTCTAGATGTGGGCAACATTTCTCCAACAAGATAGCAACAGCAATAAGAATATTGTAGTCATATTCAAATAGCGTTTAAAAGGCCCTGGGCCTTGTTCATACTTACGTTTTTAGCTATAAAACTTTAAAATGCGTTCATTGGTTTGCTATCTATGTGAAAGCAAAATTTCCCCAACAAGAATAACAACATCAACAACACTGTAGTCACACCACAGTAAGAACAGACGAATTTTTATCCATTTTATTTGATGGTGTTGCAGGGACACTGAAGAATTTTTCAATTCCAACCTTGGTCTAGAATTTAGATGTTCTTACTAGTAGCAAGGGTAATATGGATAATCCATATTACCCTTGCTAGTAGTTAGACTGGAGTCTATAGACTACTGGAAGGTAACATTAAATTCATTAAAAAAAAAGAATTAATTTTTAACCTTTTTATACGAATTTAGCCTATTTTCAATCCCGTAAATCCGGGGATTTAGGTAGCCAAAATCCCGGGTTTTTTGGGACTAGAAAATTCCCGGGATCCCGGGATTCGAGATCCCGGGATTGGATGCCCTACCCCTAACATCAAGCAGGGGTTTTCTTCTTCGGGCTTGCCCTACCGTCTTCCTTTCCTCACCTTGCCTCCTGGCTTTTGGATTTCTTTATCGCTCATCTCCGACGATAGATGCCGCCCTGTCGGTCACCGCCCCAACCGCAGATGCTGCTCCCTTCTCCCGTCGACCACTGGACGGCCGGCGCCGTACAGGACGCACATGCCGCCATCAACACCGTCGACTCCCCGCTCCAAGACTGTCACCTCCACCCCGCCTTCAAATTTCCTGTCGGCCCTGGCAGGTGATGTAAGACACACCAGACACCGTTTCAGAAGAACAAATTGAAGCTCCTCCAACCCTCCTCTCATGCGGTCCTGCCGGTCAACAATCCGTTACTCGGCACATTATAAAATTGTCTCGCAGGGAACGCAGCATCACTGACAACAAAACACGCAGTCTCGTTGACTCCGCTTTCTCGCCTGAACGACACGCTAACGCACAAAACTGAGTCACACCCTCGACAAGCCATGAAAGCCACTGTCGTGTGTCGCACGCCTTCGACCCATCGGCCAAGCTCTCTTCCGTTCCAATCGACCCTAACGTGTCATGACACGCTCGGTCGTCATCTTCCGCCTCGAAGCTCCCTCTTCCTGTCATCAAAATCGGCGTGCCTGCCAAGACACCCGATTTTTACCCTCCTTCTGTCGTTGCACCGACAAGATGTAGACTCCTCTCCCGTCGTTCATCTCGCCTGTACGACACGCTAACACATGGAACTGAATCACACCCACAACGAGCCATGAAAGCCGCAGTCGTGTGTCGCATACCTTCCATCCATCGGCCAAGCACTCTTCTGTACCGATCGACCCTTACATGTCACGGCACGCTCAGTTGCCATCCCCCGCCACGAAGCTCCCTCACTTCCCGTCATCAAATCGGTGTACCTGCCAAGACACCCGAATCTCACCTTTCTCCGGGCAACTCTTTCACGTCCACTTAGAACTATCCGACAAGCCAAGTCGTCCACTCATTCACAGACGCTAGATACACCAGCGGACCCACCCATCCCCAGAAAGCCGCCGCCCTCCTCAAAACACCGCATGTCACATTGCGTCTGACAGCCTTACTCCACGGATCTCCGCGAGTCGCACGCTACCATACACCCTGTTTTCTGTTACGTCATGCTCCACTGCACACCAGAACGAGGCTCTCTTCCGTTCCCGCCTTTCCGCACCGCTTTGTGCAACTTTCCGACGCTACTTAGCACTCGAAGGCTCCAGGGTTTTTCCACGGTTCTACCGCTCTAAAGATGGTGAAAACTCTCAAACCTGTCTGCCCTGCACTCAAAGACCCCTACGGTGGCAGACTTCCCCTGACCCAGGATCCAGAATCGTGTAATTGCCCAGGATTACGGAACACCAACCGAAAGGACCCTCACACTTCTGTGTGCCAAGAACACAGACTATGTAACTTCTACCTCAACCCTTGCCCCATTTGTGTCAAGATATCATACGAAGACTGGAAAATAATTTCCGCATTGCAACACTTCTCTTCAATGCGGAAACAACAAAGGTCAAATCGGACCAGTTCCAAGATCAGTTCCGAGCGTCGTTCCCGCTGCGCGTTCCCAGGTTCCAAACTGCGATTTCGTTCCGGTCGCTGACGTTTGCCTTTTGACCCTTCCTGTTGGGGGTTGCCTTCGCCACTTCCTTCCAGCTTGGCGCTTTCTCATTTCAGATCCTTATATTCTTTCGATCGTTTGCAAAGGGCTTCTTCCGGAATTCTCCGTTCTTCCTCCACTGGTCTCTCCTCTGCCATGGTCCTTCGCCCTCACCGTCTGCAACCAACTTACGTCCGAAATTCTGGGCCTTCTCTCCAATGCTACGATTCAGGAATGCCCCGACCCTCTTCGTCCAGGATTCTACAGTTCCATCTTCCTGTGTCCAAAGAAAACAGGCAGCTACAGGCTGATCTTCAATCTCCGACCCCTGAATCAGCGGATCCGCAATTCTCTCTTCAAGATGGAAACCCTTGATTCCATTCGCCAATCTCTACGACAGGGGGATTGGACAGTTTCCATTGATCTCATGGTCACGTATCTACACATCCCACTTCATGCATCTGTCCGGCACCTCTTTCTTTTCATCTATAACAGTACGGTCTTTGAGTTCCTCTGCCTCCTGTTCGATCTCAACGCCGCTCCACGAATTTTTTGCGGGGGTCCTCACACCCACATTAGCCGCTCTCCACCTGCACCAGATTCAGGCAGTGCTAATCTTGACGACTGGTTTCTCCCGCATTAGAACCCCTCTATGCTCCTTCACAACCAGCACTTCACCTTTTGCCTCTTCCAGCAATTGGGCTTCGGAATAAGTCTCAAGAAATCTCGCCCAGTCCCTGCACAGACATTTGTCTTCCTCGGCTTCTTCGACCTAGCCTTGGCCACCATTACACCGTCTCCAGACAGAATCTCCGACCTTCTGACGACAGTCAGAAGCTTCCTTCGCCTTTCGTCCTACACCCTCTTGGAACTCAACTCCCTCATTGGAATTCGAGGTTCCCTAGCAAGTCTCGTGCCCTACGGCAGGGGGATGACCAGGACTCTCCATTTCTTCATCGAAGAATGGGACAGACACTCTCAACTATCCGCCCGGAGCGCTCAGCAGTCTTAACCA
>JAHWFP010245388.1:0-16856 GCA_023313725.1 Lithobius niger | reverse complement strand
TTGGACCAAACTTGTCAGGTTCAATGGATTGGACCAAACTTGTCAGGGTCAATGGATTGGACCAAACTTTGTCAGGGTCAATGGTTGGACCAAACTTTTCAGTGTCAGTTTACTACAAGATGAGACGATAATTGCTCATCTCCAGGAACTGAACAGTATTTCAAGGGAATCGGGCCATTCCCAAGGTTTATTAAATTATTCAAAATTAAAACAGCAGGTCAAATGTACCATAACACTGTATTAAGAACTATGAAACGCAGGTTTGCTAGAAACTCTGCAGATCAGGTCATTAAAACAGCAGTACTTAGGTATTGCTTAGAAAAAAAATAGAAATATTACCAATAATACAATAAAAAAAAAAGAAAAAAGAAAAAAAGTGATGATGAAATATGATAAAAGCAATATCGCTGCATAACATATTCTGGATGATAATAATCAAATTGTCTTTAACGTGACTAGAATCGTCAAACGATTCAGTCTACTGGTACATAAAGATGTCCAGTATATTGCCACTCACGTTCAGGATGGCGATGTAACACATGCTGTTACACGAGTTGCTTTGCCTTGTGCAGGAGCACTCATGATTGGTACTAGTGGTTTTGTTGTTGGTGTTTTGCGACGCACGACACGCACATGCACAAAAAACTAATGTTAAGTAGAGCTAGGAAAAACGTGAGGCTCACGGCTATCGAATAAGAAATTGGCATAATGTAATATTCATCATAAAGATGTTTCTTAAAGGGATTATGTGACGACTGAGGGTGATTGGTCTCTTTGTAGTGTCACATAATTAGTCGAAAGGGTAATACACCACAACTTACATTTCTTAAAGTCACGCACTCGTCAAAAAGGGGCGACGTTTCCACGTAACCATCATACTACACATAAATAATGTAAATCGAAAATACAGGGTATAAAGAATAAGTACCACTACTCAATATGCCACAGATGCCAATTGATAGCCAAAATATGGAATTTATTTTTCATATACTGAAAGATGCGAAATACTGAATTTCAGTCTGTATTAAAATGGTTAATTAAGAATTTTTCAAAGGGTATGCAAATAGATTACACTTAAATTGGGGTTAAGCAAGAATAGCTTGGAAGCAATAGAAACCCCCCCCACGTCTTGATGTTCTAAATCTATAAGTTGCTAACTAACAGCATTTCAAAACTATTTAAAACTTAGTACTCGCCAGTTTGGATCTCGTTCAGGGACCAAATAATTGATAAACGATACAGAAATATACAAATTTCTGCGGCGATGTATAACTGTGGTTGTTATAAGATATTTTATTTATAAGAGTATAATCTAAAAAAAATCTTAAAATAATCTTAAAAAAATAAAGTAGATTGACAAAGTCAATCAAGTTCGTAACGAACTGGATATGCACATGATTAAAGAATCATGAATTTGGCTTGAAAGAAACGAAAATTGATAAATTACAGTCACAATTTGGCATCAAGTGACATTCTTCAAACTCAAAAAGGCAAAGAAACGATTTCAAAAGGAGAAAAAACCTCGAGTTTCAAACACAGCGTGTAATGTCCATTTTCTCTTCTCGTTATCCAGCCATGCGAAACTGGGTCAAATGAGCCAGCAGCAGCCAAAACGAAAACAGATAGAGAGAGAGGGAATCCCCACACAGCCTTGAACGGCCGACCTTGGCCAGATACGGCCGACTTAAGGCTGGTAGAGCACGCAGATGAGGAGATAGTACTCCACCCTCCCACACGAAAGGGAAGCCAGATGGCAATTAAAAAGAATGGAGAGGAAGATACCTTCATTCTTTTTTCAGCTCAACAGCTACAAACTTATACAGTTGAATTGAAAATTTGTTCGATTACATGGAATTGCAACATTCAGATCATGCATGCACAAAAAACTTAAGCTACAAATAGTTAATCCAAACGCCAACCCAGATTAGGTTGCTCATATTAACGGGGCAATTAATTACACGATACAGCATACATGTTTTGGCTTTTGCGGGGATCTTTTTTCTCAGAACGGGGTTGCTTTTTCCTAACCTCACAACAATTTTCGGAAACAAAGGGCCTGTTGGTGAAATACAAAGCTCTTACTAGGGTCATGTAGAGTGATTTTTCTGTTAATAAAGAAGCTGGGTTCGGAAGCTAAAATGCAGGAACCATTAAGGTACCGTGATTTTAGTTTAGACAGGGATTATGTTAGGGATTAATTAAGCGTAATGAGTCTTTATTACAGAAACAATACAGCTAATTAATCATATGCATAGTTCCATAAATATCATACATTGATTTAATGCATGAATCAAATATTACTCATGCTAGACCAAAAATGGCTCCAGCTGACTAAGATATAGAAGGGGCCCGTTTCAAAGAAGACCGGAACTGTGTACATTCCTTTGTAAATTGAACCGTCGTAATTACAGCTATTGTTTAAGTTGAGGAGATGGCATTTCTCACTACATTATTTACGACACGATCAGCGAAGCATAGAGTTTTCAGGAATGTGGTTGTAACATTCAACATTTAAAGGTTTACACGTTGCCACCATTCTCTGAGCCCTGCTATTTACGGACGTTTGAAGCCGTGCCACGCGCCCGACGCACAACGCCGGGAAGCCGAGTGACCGGACGTCAGCTACAGCGGAGCTTCACGGGAGCTAAGTATCATTCCGTATCATTAACAACGATTATTGTAGTACTTGATAGTAAGCCGAGTGCTTAATCCTTTAACACCAATCATTATTTACTATCCTTTATTAGCAATTATTCCAAATGCAATCCTAGTGAGAATGCCAATCGCCAACTACTGTTGATTTAATGTAACCAAACCGATCTCGAAATACGATCCTTATAATTAGATTATTGACCAGTGTGGTACATATTTTGTACAACGGAGAGTTGATTAAAGGCCCAAAATATTATTGAATTGTTGCTTATCATTATACCTCCCTTTTCAAGTGCCATATTCATGCGTTATATTTAGGTTAAATACAACTGATTCATCCTGACAACAATGGTTTATTTTAGGACAATTGCTCACTAGAATAGATCATTACACTTGCTCATGGCAGCACTATCTGAAATACAGAGTGGCGCCCCTAGATTACAACAAAATAATTAAATCATTTTTGTTTGAGTAATAGAAAAGCATAAAAAAAAAAAATATTTTTAATACATATTACTGAATTAAGTATTTTGCAAATAGTAAGAAATGTCAGTTATGAGGTAATAATAGATATTATGTTCAGCATGAAGTGTTAACTGACACCTAAATGGCTGTTAGTAACGATTGAGTGAACTACCAGGTCAGTTACAGCCAATTAGGCTCCAGGATCAATACTTTCTATGGCGAAAACTTTGTTGGTCCCTTTACAATTAATGGGTTTTTGTAAGATTTTGTTTACAGTAATAACAATCGTATCAAAAACCAAAACTGGTAAAAGGGGCCGCCAAGTTCCGGCCCTTCAAAGGAGTGATATCAACACACCAAAACACCAACTTAATGGCACCGCTTGATAATTCGAAGGTTAAATGAAAACTAGAACATTGCTACTTTCGGTAGCAATGTTCAAGTTTTCATTTAACCTCCTAAGTATTATTCGGTGCGATTAAGTTGGCGAATGTTTTGGTGTGTTGATATCACTCCTTTGAATGGCCGAACCATTCGGAACTTGGCGGCTCCTTTTACCAGTTTTGGTTTTTGATATGTTATCACTCCTTTTTTATTAATTGTGTATTGACTCAACTCCACTACCGTGCAGATAAGTAATAAAGTGCCACGTCAACAAGAAATTGGTGTTCAACAATTTGCTACCACCTTTTGCCTACAGGCCGAACCATTCTCAACTTAGTTACCTCTTTATTGGCTTTTGGTTTGGTTTTAATTTTGTTGTTAGTTTTGGTGTTGATATCCCTTCTTTGAAGGGCCGAACCACTCTCAACCTGGTGGCCTCCTTACCAGCGTTTGGCTTTGTTTGTTTTGCTTTGTTTTTACACTTGGTTTATTTTTCGTGAATTGGACGTGAGTACGATTTCTTTGCAACATTGTTTAGATTTATCGTGATACACTAGTGGGAATCTAGGTACGTACGTCAGTATCCACGTTATCATTGTCGGAACTTTGGCCGTCCAATGAGAGACGATGCCGACAATACTAACAACGGTTATAACAATATTTTCGTACTTACGCGCCATCCCTGTTACGCCCCCAGGCTCCAAACCATAAAAAGTACAATTTGTAGTGTAGTGCACCCATTCGTCCAATTTCATAGCTGGAAGCCTTTCAGTTATCTCGGAATCGACGAATAATCACCGTATGGGATTTAACATGGGGATGAGCGGACTAGCTAGCAGCTAGCTATAGTCTCCGCCAAGAAAGAAGTCCAACGCGTTTCAAAACGGGGGTATGCATTGTGCATGCTGGCTGCGTCGTTTACCTTGCAGATATCCGCCATGGCTAAACACCCAACGTGTGCTCATATACTAAATCTGCTAGGGCCACAATTTGGGCTAATCATGCATATCGAGCAAAAAGCTTGAAATTGACATGCAAGTAATTCTTAGTAATACAAATAGAAATAGATTCTCCTTGACTCGTGAAATACTGAAAAACGTTCCAAATAACACCCCTAGCTTGACTGTGGAGAGTTTACTCTTTCTTGTTGACACGAAGTTGATCGGAAACCGACGCCATTATTGTTGGTCTAATAGCGTTGCCACGACGACGCAGTTATAGAGTATAGAGGCAAGACGCACTTTTTTCCATGAAAGATTAGTAGTCATAAAATGACCATATAAGGAAAGTCTTCTTTCCTGGCGGATAGTATAGGTAGTAACACATTATCAACGTTATTGAGGGGCAGATTTTGCATTGAAAGCAGCATAGCTGGCATTCAAACACGAGTTAATTTTTGTCAGGTGGGTCATTGATCTCAATTTCAACACAATTTAAGATTTGTACCGCTTTATTATTTTTCCCCAAGTACCTGAAATATGCCCAACTATGCTTCAAGATATAAGACACAGACGCAATGGTGTCGCACTACAATGGTTTGCAAACTCGACAATTGAATTGTTGTGAAGTTTGTTGCCTAACTTGGCGCGACACACTAGTGTATGTCTAGATCTACCCCAAAATAAAACTTGTTAAAGATTCCTGCCAAGCTTTTCGGCCGTGTGAAGTCGTAATATATAATGCCAAGATAATTACACCGAGTAATAGTGTTAGGGATTAATTAAGCCTAATTAGTCTTTATTACAGAAACAATACAGCTAATTAATCATATGCATAGTTCCATAAATATCTTACATTGACTTAATGCGCGAATCAAATATTACTCATGCTAGACCAAAAATGGCTCCAGCTGACTAAGATAGAGAAGGGGCCCATTTCAAAGAAGACTGGAACTGTGTACATTTCTTTGTAAATTGAACCGTCGTAATTACAGCTATTGTTAACTTGAGGAGATGGCATTTCTCACTATGACATTATTTACGACACGATCAGCGAAGCATAAGAGTTTTCAGAAGGAATTCCAATTAGTTTGGAATGTCATCCATGTTCGATCACGATCCTAATCACAACAGTTAATTTATTGCACGAAGGTCTGCAGGTGACAGTTCATTAAGGCGGCGAGCTACTCAAGCGCACAATATCGAGAAACAGCTGATGCGCCTCGAAAGCGACAATACAATGATTGACACGCGCAACGGTCCCTAATTTACTTTTAGGACCTGAACTGTTAGGACCTGAAGACCTGAAGACACGCAATTTCTATAGAGCACACGAATCAAATAGATTGCACGCGATAACGGACTAGCATTTAAGCGGACTTCAGGAATGTGGTTTTATCATTCGACATTTAAAGGTTTACATGTTGCCACCATTCTCTGAGCCCTGCTATTCACGGACGTCTAAAGCCGTGCCGCGCGCCCGACGGGAAGCGAGTAACCGGACATCAGCTACGGCAGAGCTTCACGGGAGCTAAGTATCATTCCGTATCGTTAACAACGATTATTGTACTTGATTGATAGTAAGCCGAGTGCTTAATCCTTTAACGCCAATCATTATTTACTATTTATTAGGAATTATTCCAAATGCAATCATAGTGAGAATGCTAATCGCCAACTATTGTTGATTTAATGTAACCAGACCGATCTCGAAATACGATCCTTATAATTTGATTATTGACCAGTGTGGTCCATATTTTGTACAACGGAGTCGATTAAAGGTCCAAAATATTATTGAATTGTTGCTTATCATTACACCTCCCTTTTTAAGTGCCATATTCATGTGTTATATTTAGGTTAAATACAACTGATTCATCGTGACAACAATGGTTTATTTTAGGACAATTGCTCACTAGAATAGATCATTACAATAGTTCGAAGGTTAAATAAAATATATGAAAAATGCTTACTGCGCAATTTTCAATTATTTCATTTGATGTTTGAAGTATTAGTTGGTGGGATTAGCTTGGCGAAAGATGATGGTGTTGTCACACATAATTTCAACTCTCCCTCCGTTTAACCCAGAAGAAATGTGTGTCGTTCAAGAGTAATTTCATATGTGCCCAAACAGGTTCCCCACCGTTGTGCGGTGGAACTCTCTTTTAGTTGGTGTGGGAGAAAAATAGCGATTTCAGAACGTAATACAGAAATACGAGTTTAATAAGTCTTAAAAGTTTACAGAATATCCAAGAAAAATATAAAAACCAAGGAATGAGGTTTTTACTGTTTTATGCTCAAATTGTGTACCTAAATTTACCGTCAAAGGTTTAGCAAATGATTTCGGTCAAACCAAAGTATTACTAACGTTCCGTTAATTTAACTTTGAGAGATATCTATATCACGCTAAAACGCTAACTTGTGGCAGACTCAACAAAGTGGAAAAGAAGTTTGTTTCTTAACTCGCCGAATACAGACGGGTTCGCAGAACAGGACTTGCTGCAACGGGAATCACTCTATTGACCAACTTGTATTGTACTGTACTGTTTCTTGGAATGCATGAGGAGACGACTGATCAGTTCCTTCAGTTTTTATACTCAAGTTGTCGGAAGCAATAGTGAGTCTGTATGCGTGATTAATCGGAACTACGTAATGTCAGTGACGCGTTATAGGGCTTATTCAGATCCCTTGACCAAAATATACCTTATGACGTTTTACCAACTGGCGGATCTTAGCATCTGCGTCCTTTGAGTTTCGTCGTCCTACGACATCCTCATTCTTGTTTCCTTTTGCTACTTCGTAACCTGGTGCATTCATTTCAAAGTCGGCATAAACAAAATGATTAAAAACTAAAAATACATATCTACCCTTATTAACTAAATCTATGATATATTAACATTTGTATAACTAGTATCTATTAAACATGACAGAATATGCGTAACTACGTAAAGGTACATTCTTGGTTCCTTGTTTACAAATTATTTTGTGTTGAAGCTTGCTAATTGCCTCTTCTGATTTATTCATACATTCGTCATAAAAGTTCTCCTTTTAACAGTTTGTGGTTGCTTCTTCTAATTTATCACTTGTCTTGGAAGTATTTCAATCACGTGTCGATTGATTGTTTTTATTTGTTATTGTTCTTGTTTAGCTTAAATACACGCCTTGGCAGAATGTGTTCTTGCTGGCTTTGGTCCGTGGGCTTGTAGAACATTGAATGTACGTTTTAGTGTCTTGAGTGTTCGTAGTCACGTATCTGATCGTGACAGCGTTTCATATCATGACTTCACATGGCCGAAAAGCTTGGTGGGAATCCTTAACAAGTTGTTTTGGGATAGAAATCAGGTCTTTTGGTCCATATTTATGAAATCCTTTTTTTTATCTTAGCAATTATGAGATGTAAGCATCAATCTAGTATTCTGGACCATTTTTTCCCTTTTTTTTTGGGGGGGGGGGAGACTTTCATTAGATTCTGAGGACAAAAGTCATCTTTTTTCAAATACTTAGGATTTCTTATTAGTACTGAAGTATCTCCTTGCAAACGCACGGATTTATTTAATGTTCATTTTGGCATTGTTGCATAATAATATTTAAAACAATGTAAAACAATCAATTTGGTCGTTTGAAGCTTCCTAACCCCTGAACCACTTGACCAATTAGAAAGATCCATATGAAAAGGGCACATCTACAGAGCAATACCTGTATAGCTAAGAACCAGCTTTATTCACCACACGGAAGAATTTATTTTCGTGATAAAAAAAAAAGCGTTTAGTAAGAAGTAAGAAG
The DNA here is from genome assembly GCA_023313725.1 of Lithobius niger. Taxonomy (NCBI): domain Eukaryota; kingdom Metazoa; phylum Arthropoda; class Chilopoda; order Lithobiomorpha; family Lithobiidae; genus Lithobius; species Lithobius niger. Next base: position 8,640 of record JAHWFP010245388.1, on the reverse strand, counting down.
TAGTCAGTAGTTAGGCAACTAGTTTTGAAATTGCCTTTTATTCCGTTGTAATTTGGTTCATTCGAAATAAAAATTGAGTGTACTGTGCATGCATAAGTAATTACACAACTTCATTTAAAAATGTTAAAATAAGCTGTATTTATTTACATCATATAAACGTATACATTTACACACCTTAGTAAAATCCTACATTGGTCAGTTAAACTGAAAAATCAAGTGTCGACCCAACGACGAGAAAGATTCCGAGTTGCTTCAGCAGACGAACAGACGAGTTGACGCTAAAAATGATAAGCTGGGCTTGAGGCAAAGAAAGACTAGCTAAATGGCAGCATGACAAGGAAATCAAGCACCGTACAAATAAATAGATTCTTCAAATTTAATACCGGTTAAATTTAGATCATTTTGATTTCCTGAAAAGAGAAAACATAAGTATATGAGTAAGTACTACAGATAAGTAAGTATTTACAGATATTTGTGGCTATTTTTTGTGTATCGGTATCGGATCTGCATCGGTATTTATTTACCGATATTTTAGCCGATACGACCAACTTCCGTGCGCGTAGGCTACTCAGCCAAGCTTGAGAGAAACCTTTCCTGCATAGCATCGCTTGTATCCCATGAAGTCATCTGCACAGCCGCTTAGTGAATTCATCGCATGCGCATTGTCAGATTCAGGGCGACTTCTTGCGATTAGGCCTATCTGCAGTGTTTTATTGTCGAAGGTACACCTGCGGATCTGACACCACACTAAGTAAACATTCTGGCAAACAATGCTTGAATTTGAGTAAATGCTCACCCCCTTTAATTATATGTGTGGAGGAACGTAATGCTACAATATAGGTCACACGTAATGACGTTTCATAGATTACCTGTAAAAGAACACCAAAAAGACTAAAATTGCAGGGCCTGCACCTGCTTAATTTTAGTTTTTATTGCTAACCGTAAATATACATTACCAGTTTTACAATAGCAGATTTCCCCATTGAGCTGTTGATTACCCTAGAACTTGAAGGTTGCCTTCCCTGCCGGGCTCAAACCCTACCGCACATGCGTCGGGTTGCCTATATAAACCCCAGCGCAGCGCATCATTTCTCCTACCAGAACCTAGCTCATGGTGGGGAGGCTTGGGCGGGAGTAAAGGTAATGTATATTTACGGTTACGCAATAAAAACTAAAATTAAGCAGGTGCAAGCCCTGCAATTTTAGTCTTTTTATAGCCAACGAAAATATAATTACCCGTTTTACAATAGCAAACTTTGTAACCCAGAGGAGGGCTAGGTTCGTAGTGTTGCCGGCAGGCGGAGGCCAGATTCCCGCGGTACGAGACGGCAACCCCCAGGCACGACGTGACCTGATGAAAACCAATCTGCGGACCCAACCACTTTCACTCGGGGCAGAAGCGCCCGTTAAGACGGAGGCGGTAGGCAGAGCGGAGGTGCAAACTGCGCCAATTCCGTCTGATAAGAGTGAGATAGGGATGCGGTAAAGCTAAAAGACATTAGGTATTACAAGTATGGTTATAGAACGTCATCGCATGCCGAGGTAAAGAGATCAAAAAAATAGTGCATGACGCCTCTTACCTTGCGGGAGGCGGAGGATAGAAGCGACGGTACGGAGGAAGTGGCAGGATGTTCTTGTGGAGGCATATGCGGAGGTAGGAATGGTCAGGCACAACCAAAGGGTCGGAGGTAGGATAGAGCGGCGTCTTGATGCAGGATGGACCAGAGTACATAGCAGAAATTCGGAGGATCCGGAAGCCTCGGTGGAACGGAGGTATCGGAGGAACATGGTAGTGAGTGTTCGAGGAGGGCATCCGGCAGATGCGGAGGCCGAGGTAGGAAGTTTGAGTGCGACCGGAGGAAAAGGCACCGCTGTAGTAGGGCCGCGGAATGTTATAGGCGATGGAAAAGGTCTTGCAGAATGTCCGGCTCGTGCACATAGAGAAATCCGGGAAATTAGTCCCTTCGAAACTGATCCTGGTGGACCGCCTTTTGTAGGGGCGGAGCGGAAAAGACCCGAAGAAACACTGGGCGAGAGGAATGCACATCAGATCCATTAAGGAAGACATAGGCGGACTTCTTGCCAAAGGGAAGATGTAAAACGCAGAATAGGAGAAGCTTCTTAGTCCGGCGTCAGTCGCAAGCCGAAGGTTACCCCCTGTTGCCTTGGAGCGGCAAGGGGAACAGGGCAGGTCGCCCTCCGTCGATTAGACATTGGGGTGGATGCCGTGGAAAGCCGGAAGGAAGGATGGCACATCGTCGAATTGCCACACAGAATAACTAGAGAAGCCTGGTAATGGAGGATTGTGTTACGATTGTTGCCAAAGAGTGGCCGGCGACGGTTTGACGGGGACGGGAGGTACCGAAGTGTCGGTTGAAGGCACAGGGAGGGGAGGTGAGGGAGCGGAGTGCACAGAAGGTAAAACCAGATCTAGGCTACATGAAACGGAAGAAGGTTGCTCGTTCGGCGTTACAGGAATAAGAGCCTGTGGTACAGAAGGAATGGAGGCCTGTCAGGCGAAACCGGAGGGGCGATCGCCTCGGTAGGTGCTGTCGGGACGGCGGCGGGTGCCGTTGAAGAAGGATCCCGATATGGTGACGGGAGCAGCGAGGGAGTAGCTCGATGGGCGGAGGACGGAGGGCGGGTGTCGAAATGACAGTCTTTGCAGCTGTTGGTGATAATATTTCCTGTTGATGACTTCTAGCTCATTTGTTAAGGCATCAATAGTGGTGCGGAGGATAGCATTGTCAGCTTGGAGTGCTTCCAGTTTGGTGGCAGACTGGCGGAGGGCAGGTAAGTCCACCAGGGAGTTGCGGAGGGTTGCATATTCAGTGGTGAATCGCTGAGTAAAATGCAAAACAAAGTCAATAACGAAGTTGAAATTCTCCAGTACCCTGGCCCAAAGATGAAGACCCCTCGATAAGGCTTCACGGAGCACAGTTTGGGAGGGGAGGGGAACGGAGCAAGCGGAGGTTCGGCCGGGATGGAGCTGTTCTGTGGAATCGGAGGAGGAAGAGTTTGTTGAATAGGAGATGAGGTAACCGGCAATTTGGTGGTTGATAGAGGAGCTTGAAGAGGAAGCGGTGGGGCAAACCGTTGTCGGGCTTGCGTGATCCGGACGAATGATGGGGTGGAACACCTGTCTTCTTCAGGATACTGACAGCAGAATGGAGGCCAGAAGGCCCAGGAACAGCCGGGATCACGATGGTCTGCGAAGGTGGAGCCGAAACGGTGTGTTGGCCTTTGTTCGTTGTGTGGACAGGAGGGAGGGTAGTCTTCGTTCCCGTAGCGGAGGAGGAAGATGATGATGCCGAAGTAATCGTTGCGGCAGCCGAAGGCGCTTCGGTTGGGAGGAGGTACGGAGGAACCCCTAGATCGCGATGCTGTTGACACAGAACAGATGTCGAGGTAGAAGCGGAGGTTCCTGTGATCTTGAGGGACCTAGTGTTACGTGAAGGAACAGATGATATGGAGGGACTCACGGTTGTTGAAAGGACCGGAGGCTGCTGCGGAAGGGAGGGTTGTCCCATGGGACAGCGGTCCAACCGTCGAACAGGGGTTTGTGAGAGATGTACATGACAAGAGCAACCTTCCTATGGAGGAGGAAGGGATGCGCACGGCGGTGGAGTCGTTGGTGGAGATAAACACTGTGCCATTGCAGCGGTAGCAGAATCCCCGCTGGACAGGGGTGCAAGAAATGAAAACATCATCATGGGAGGATGGCGAAACGGTCGTTCGAGGACCGGAGGGTCAGGATCTGGGACGGAAGGTATATCCAGAAAACCGCTGTAAAACAGCGGAAGGTAGGATAACTTCATAAGAGGAGGAGACAGTATAAAATGAAAGAAGGTCCGCGCAATAGAATGAGCGGATGGAGACGTTGCGGAGGGACATCCTACCCCTGTCATAGAAATTAGCACGTAGTGAAAGGGTCAACCCCAAAGGGGCGGCGCAGAGGGAGTGCGCAGGAGGACCGAAGACGAGGCATGTTGGTAAACTGAGCTGAAGCCATCCACCATCCCATAGCAATGAAGCCGTGAACTGCCGTAGGCAGAGGCCAAGAGGGACGGTCGTCCCGCAGGGGTGGCACCACGAGGGGGGGGGGGGGGGGAAAGAGCATTGTCGACCTTAAGTCGGGCACTGGTGAAGGAGTTAAAAATGCACTTACGACTGTGTTTGAACAAGATTTGAAGTTCATAAACTGGAAGTCCTGTATTGTTGCTGGAGGTGCAGTTGGTCCGTCAGTCAATTTTGGTACCAAATCTGGGTTCATGAAATTAGTGAGGGATGACGTACCATGGCTTCTTGCCATACACTGTGCTGCCCATCGTTTGGAATTAGCAGTTAAAGATTCCCTTGCAACAAGTGTACGATGGAATGAAATTGAGGACATGTTGCTTTCTGTGTACAGTTATGTTAAGAAATCGCCAAAATGCTGGAGATTTTCAAACAATGAGTGAGGTGCTCGAAGAAACTTGTGAAACCTGGGCAAATTAGTGGAACAAGGTGGGTTGATCACAAAAAACGTGCTCTGCAAGCTCGAGTAAAAATTACACCACTCTCATCAGTTACTTTACAGATAGTGTAGCCTCAGCCGAGAACAGTAAAGGCGCAGCCAAGATTCGTGGCTATTTGAAGCAATTGTGCAGCTATGCTTTTGTTGCATGTGTAGCCTTTTACAGTGATGTTTTAGAAGTTGTCAGCCATTTATCGTTAAAACTACAGAAAGACGATTTGAATGTGTCATCTCTCTGTGATAGTTCAGAGGCAACCAAAATGTCTTTAACTACACTGGCTCAAGCAGATGGGGAACATTTAAGCAAGTTCAAAAAGGAAACAGTCGAAAAACATGGTCGTACAATCTACTCCAATACCAAGCTAACTTCGGTTGATGCTGGCAAAACCTCGTTTTGAAACCGCGGAGTGAAGTAATCCCCAAATTATCAGAATGTATTAATGCGAGATTTTCAGATGTGACTGAAAACAAAGTCCTGCAAAGTGCCGGCATTTTCGATCCTGCTAACTGAACAGAAGTTGAGGAAAATGGTGTTGACAATTATGGCAACGATGAAGTGAAATTATTAATGAGCCATTTTGAAGATGTATTGAACCTTAAAGACTGCAACCTAAAGCAAGTGCTACATCAATGGCAAGACTTAAAACTGTATGTGCGGAAATATCCTCCAAATGTCCCATTTTTAAATTTGTGGGAGAAGATTTTTACTTTCCGAAGTGTAGAATTCAAAGATTTTCTCCACATTGCTGAAATCATTTTGGTGTTGCCTTTTTTAACATCAATTGTAGAACGGATGTTCAGTGTAATGAAGCGTGTTAAGACAGACTAGAGGGCTTTGTTAAATGAAGATACATTGTGTGCATTAATGACGATTAGTGCGGAAGGACCTAGTCTTAACGATTTTAAGCCTGATTTGGCAGTGAACAAGTGGTTTAAAGCATGTAGTCGCCATCCTTGTTTTTACTTTAGAATGAAATTTATGCCTGCCTTTGTTTTTAGTTTAGAATGAAATTTATGCCTACCTTTGTTTTTAGTTTAGAATAAAATTTAAACAGTAACTGTATGGTATTTTTTACCTCATTTTTACGTTTGCGGCGAGATAGGAAATTTTTGCCGCCAGCTGACAGTTGCTCGCAGCAAAGATTGCCGCAGGTTTCAATTTATTTCGAGGCCTGGTGGGATTGAGTAATAGCTCTTTATTAAGAAGACAAAAAAAGATGGGGATCGAGGCATTGGCGGTGTTAAGAGCATCAGTACAGGAAATAAGACGGACGGCTAATTGTGGATGAGTTGCTTGATGCACACGTTGCTGGTATAGTCTCGCTTGTAGGACCCCGTAGTGGTACGAGACGTTGGATACCGGCAACAGTAGGTCAGTGGGATTGAATGATGCGAGGGGATCGAGGTGCAAGTGGTAGGTAATGAAAAGAGCTTGATCCATCAAGGATTGTGTACGTTATGTCGAAATCATCACCCCATGCTTCCATACAGAGGAAATCACCTCTGGCGAATGATACCAGGAGATCGATGCCTGGTTGGAGTGCTGGTTTGCTTGGGAAGCAGCAATTGGCTGGTGAACAGAGTGGGTTGCAAAAGGTCCGTTGAAACACGGGAAAAGGAACTGGTAATCTGTTAGAGCACGGGGGACTGAGTCTAGGAGAAAGGGGAGATGTCGATCCCAAGGGAATCGTAATCGGTGAAGGCAGGATCAGTCGAGCAGGGGGCTCCCGTGACTGTCCAGGGTGTGAAGGCGGACGACATCGACAGGAGGCAAGACCACGGGGACGGAACGCTCCCCAGATTGCCTCCAAAGGAAAGGCGGCCACCAGGTTAGGGAAGGTGGACGACGGAGGTTCCCGGGCCGGCCGCAAGACGGTTACTCGTGTTGAAGGGTTACGTCCGGAGCGTCAGGGAGGCGCTGGTTGAGAGATGTGGAGATGCCGAACTGGTGCGGAAACAGCATGGTCGGAATCAGTATTATTTGGAGGAACCGATCTCAGACTCAGGTTCTGGGGAGAACTCTGTGGGTTGTGAATCATAAGAACACAGCTATCAGCAGCAGGCGCATCCAAGGAATCGGAAAGAATAGCCGAAGCATCCGTACTCTAATGGGAATCGTCAGGGTAAGCGATGACACGGGGATCTTGGAAAAAAGGGAATCGAAGCTCAAGGGCAGTTCACGTAGTCGTGAGCGCCCTAGGAGAAATGATGTGGTTCAGCAGACGCGGCGTGCTTATATAGACTGGCCCAAGCCCGCGCATGCGCCGAACTATTACGAGACCAGTAGAGAAGCCAACTTTCAAGCTTCTAGGGAAAATAAAGCTAAGTGGGGAAACTGCTATAAAAAAGGTAATATATTTTCGTCGGCTATAAAAAGATATTTTAAGCAGACAGTCAATGAGGGACTCCCTGCACTGTAGGTACTTGCAGCCCCCCCCCCCTACATACGAACGTCGGTAAGTCCTACTGGTTTAGGGTTCTTACCCGCCTCCTGTAACAATGCACGTAGGACGGAATGGGCTGTAGTATGTGTGCGTACGTGTTGGCGACTAACTAACTTTGCCTCACTAGGTGCTCCATCTGCCAATAACGACAACTGAGGAAGGTTGTCCTAGCAGGGCAAGAATTATAAAAGACAGGCAGACTAACTTTAGTGTCAAAGGAAACGTTTTTTTCTGGCTTTTTCAGCCTCGCCACTTGTATAAATGCACTTAACATTATTTTCCGAAAGAGTTAAAGTTCGCAGCGGTTGTAATTTCAAGGGTTCACTGCAGACTTGTGAAATTCAAACTTCTTTACTTTATCATTAGACATAACAAAATTTACAAAAATAAACATTTAACAATCCTCACATGAATCGAAAAATTGTCTAACAAGACAGTTCGTGCAAAGAGTTCTGTCCTTGTTGGGAATGACTCCCTTTGGCACCAAACCGTCTTCATTATAAGGACTTGTTCCCACCAAAATACAGAAACACTTTCACAAAAGGACGCACGTTATAGTAAATGTCGCCAAAGACCAGCTTCCATCCCTTGGCAAATGTTTCTTTCGAGCGTTCGAAAAGAACAACGTAATTAGCCCTAATTACAGTTATTAGGTAATTACGGACAAGCCAGCAAGCAAGAGATGGCAACTTTACACCTCCAACCCAACGCTGTGATTCGTCTTCAACAAATCACGGTTAGTGCAGGCCACTAGTGATGCATATCACCAGGAACAATGTACAGAAGGCAAAGATCGATCTCCAACCCTCTGAGCACAAACACATCACTACACTTTGGCTGCACTGCACACATCACCAATGCTGCACAACTCTTTCCGCACAATTCCACCACTGCAGACTGCTGCACTCTTCTCCACATTGCTACACACTACTGCACTCCACAACCCCACTCCACATCCACAACACGGCAACAGGACCATCTTAATACCAAACGGCTCCACTGACAACACCAAACACGACATACTAATTTTACAATCTGCACCATTCAAGAAACTCTCTTTAAGGAGCAATCCATCCACTTATGCTTACAACACGCCACAAGAAAGCCTTCAAAAAAATCTTTCTGTTCGCTCCATCACTTCTCTTACCACCCTAAACACACCATTCCACACAATACCACACCAAACAATCCCCCTCCCTGGATTCAACTCAAAAGTACTGTTCACCACCGGAGAAAACACATTTTTGCCATGGCAAACCCCCTACACTCAGCATTAGGGCATTTGTCCCCCTTCCCCCAGCAAAAAAAGCAAACATGCAACACATATCCAAACAATACTAACAACTATACTGTAAACCTTGCATGTTAACAAGAAAACTTTGTCCGAAACAGAATTCAACAACACTTTGGGTGAAGCAAGCTAACACTGCAGCTTGTGAAAAGCTTTCCCGCAACTGCTGCCCCCTCCCACTTTGTCTGGTGCCCCTTTGTTCACACTGACAGCTATACTATGCATAGATACTTAACATGTGCAAGCCATCACCAGTCAATCCTAACCTAGACTTGACTTTTTTCTTCGTGTTTATAACCAGTAAAGCAGATTTTGCTTCCACTTTAACCACAACTAGACACCTACACTTTTCTTTCACCCTTGCAGACAGAGGGCCACTAATAGCTTCC
>JAHWFP010245387.1:53216-89255 GCA_023313725.1 Lithobius niger | reverse complement strand
GGGTTCCGGGGGAAGTATGGTTGCAAAGCTGAAACTTAAAGGAATTGACGGAAGGGTACCACAAGGAGTGGAGCCTGCGGCTTAATTCGACTTAACACGGGAAAACTCACCCGGTCCGGACACTGGAACGATTGACAGATTGAGAGCTCATTTTTGATTCAGTGGGTGGTGGTGCATGGCCGCACAGCCACTGGCGTGAGTTGGCGGTTAATTCCGCACGAAACTGGCGTGACTCTCGCCTTTAAATAGACTTGGTAATAGCCGAGGAGACTAAAGTCGACTTCTTAGAGGGATTTGTGGCGTTAAAGTCGCATGAAAGAGAGCCAGTACAGGTCAGTGATGCCCTTAGATGTCCAGGGCCGCACGCGCGCTACAGTGGGCGATTCAAAGAGTTTCCTGGTCCGACAGGACTCCGGGAAATCTTAGAATATCGTTCGTGGTTGTGATCGGGGTCTGCAATTCTTCCCGTGAACCAGGAATTCCCAGTAGGTGCGAGTCAGCATCTCGTGTTGAATATGTCCCTGCCCTTTGTACACACCGCCCGTCGCTACAACCCATTGATGACTAGTTGAGTACCTCGGACTGACGTGGCTGCGGTGTCCCTCGTGTCATTCTGCTCCGTGTTGAAACGAGGCGCAAAACTTGTCTTCGTGAGGAAGTAAAAATCGTAACAAGGTTTCCGTAGGTGAACCTGCGGAAGGATCAAGACAGCATCTCAAAGCTCCGCCAGAGATGTCCTAAGGAAATGATCATCCCTAATGGGAGGAATTCGAACGCAATAAGGAAAAGCCATGGTGTCCAACCAGACGGGCGAGGTCCCCTTTCTCGTCGTCGTCTGGAACTGGGGACTGGGGTAACCCGTAGGGTACCAGTCTGGCCCACCTTTTGTGGGTCGGCCCTCACCGGGCTGCGGGTCGGTGTGAAGTTGTATCGATCACTGCAAGGCTGCGGTGGGAATAGCATCCCTTTGGTCTTTTCCGAAAGTCCGAGACTGGATTGATCCCATTCGGGGTCTCGGCGGAGTACTTATACCGAGTGTCGTGCTCGGAGAGTGTTCGTGGCTCGTCCACGAACAAAGTTTAAAGATGTTCTGCCCCATCTATTCCCATTTGGCGAAAGCTACTGGGCAATGTTGCTGATTTGCCGAAGCTGCTGTTGGTTGTGTGCTGCTCTGTGTCTGGGGAACATTGATGTCGAGTGCGAGAATCGGGAGGAGAGAAATAACCCAGGGCCTGCCAATAATGTTGCTCCGTCAGTTCTTTGATCGTCCCGTGATTCTCTGGAATCTCTCGGGCGCACTGGCTATGCGGCGGGTACGCAATCGGCAGTATACTGGACTTGAGAAGATAGAGAGGTAACCCAGGGCCTGCCAATAATGTTGCTCCGTCAGGCCTTTGATCGTCCCGTGATTCTCCGGAATCTCTCGGGCACACTGGCTATGCGGCGGGTACGCAATCGGTAGTATACTGGGCTTGTGGTGAGAAAGTTCCCGATTCCCTTCGGTGTCTCTATAACTTGGATGTGGAGTAGTCGTTATTGTGTTTGCTAGTGTCGGTCTTGTACTGTGCACTGGCGACACGATCGGCCAGGGCAGATGGCAGTGTCGTGCGAGTCGTAGGGATAAGTTCTTGTGACTAAACCTGAGTGGCGCAAAACCGTAAGGTGTGAGATCCGTCAAACCTGGACGGCGTATCACCATCCCGCTATGACCGGGCGGGATGAGAGCACGGCATAACTCAGCATTGGTTGGTTTGTTGGTGTGCGCGGCATGTGGGTCCTTTGTTTTAAGTTGGTTGGAGCCATTGGACTAGTGGCGATGATTTGATGATGAATCGTTGGGTGCTGGGCTTGGATCTGCCGTTCTGATGTGGAGTTGAGCCATTGGACCAGTGGTGACGAAGACTTGGCCGATGAGCACTGTGGCCCCGACGTTCTAGGCTGGTCGAGCAGTTTGGACTGGTGGTAACGCTTTGGTGGTGAGCGACGGATCCCCCTTGCCTTCGTGCCGGCAGATTCCCGTTCTAAACCGGAGTCGACCCTTCGGACCGAGTTGCGAGACTGATGCAAACGTAAGCTGTTTCATCGACGATCCCCCAGTTTTCTTGTGAGGATGGATCCCTTGCCTTAGGTACGACGTTTCGTTCTGAGCTTGTCGAGCTGTTTGGACTAGTGGCTTTGGTGGAGATCGGTACGCCTTTCTAAACCGGCTGTTGGACCGAGTAATCGAGACTAGTGGTGAGCATTCTCGTCCTTTGGCTACACTGTTCCGAACTGGTCGAGCTGTTTGGACTTTGGTTGTGGCTTTGGTTGTGGGCCCTGCTAGCGGACCCCACTCCTTGTAAGTCAACCTGGACCGAATTGCGAGACTGGTGATGAGCAGTGTAAGTCCTCGATGTTAAGCTCGATGTTCTAAACTAGGTTGGAGCTGTTTGGACTAGTGGCTTTGCTTGGTGAAGATTGGGACGCCTTTCTAAACTGGGATGAGGCATTGGACCGAGTAGCCAAGACTTGGTGGAGAGCATTCGTTCTCCTTGAGGGTGTGCTGTCTCTGAGCTGCCCCTCTTGTGCTCGAAACTGGTTCGAGATGTTGGCTGCAGGCCTGTGAGTCTGGTGAGTCCTGCTGAAAGAGTTAGCGGCTTGGCCCTACCGTAAGCTTCCTCCGTCGGTCTTCGGGCTATGGACGGGTACGCAAGGGTAGCATGTCAGGCTGTGTTTGAGCTCGAGTAGGTAGACGATCCTAACTTGCTTGCTTTGCATGTCTCTGTCTTGGATTGGGAGTGCTCGAGTGGTGGGCGAAGTGGTTGTTGCTTTTTGTTGTTCCCTGGGATGCATTGACCCGTGGGCGAATGGGTCTGGTGATGTGCTGGCAGAAAGCGCTTGAACCTTAGCGGCTTGGCCCTACCGTAAGCTTCCTCCATCGGTCTTTGGGCTATGGAAGGGTACGCAAGGGTAGCATGTTGAGTCGTGTTCGAACTGGAGTATGCAAACGATCCTAACTTGCTTGTTTCGCGTGCGTTCGTGCCCCGGGTTGAGCTTATCAAGTGACAGCTGGGCGTTTCTGAGTCTGGGATGTGTTGGCTGTGGGTGAAAGAGACTGGTGATGTGCTGCTGAAAGAGTTTGTTTCGGCTTGGCCCTACCGTAAGCTTGCTCCATTGGTCTTCGGGCTATGGATGGGTACGCATGGGTAGCATGTTGAGCCATGTTCGAGCTTGAGTAAGTGGACGATTCTAACTCGATTACCTCGTGCCTGTGTCTTGGATTTGGATTGGTCTCTGAGCTAGTCGGAGCAGTTGGACTAGTGGCGATGCTTCGGTGGCGAGTGGTACGCCATTCAGAACTGGAGTTGAGCCGTTGGACCAGCAGCAAAGACTTGGCGATGAGCAGCCAGACAGCTGATATGCCAGCCGATACGGCAGCTGATATGCCAGAGTCGTGTGCGTCTGGGCATTTCTGAGTTTAGGATGTGTTGGCCGTAGGCGAAAGAGTCTGGTGATGTACTGATGAAAGAGTTTGAACTTTGACTTAGCCCTACCATAATGCTGAGCCGTGTTCTGAGCTTGAATAGGAAGATGATCCTGACTCCTTGCCTCCTGCCTCTGTGTCTTGGATTATAGGAGTACCTAAGCCGCTCTGTGTCTAGGGAACATTGACGTCGAGTGCGAGAATCGGGTATGAAAGACTGCGAGCCCTGGGCCTGCCATTTAAGTTACTCCGTCAGGTCTTTGATCGTCCCGTGATTCTTCGGAATCTCTCTGGCGCACTGGCTCTGTGGCGGGTAGGTTTCAGGTAGTATAGCGGGCTTGTAGTATGTGAGTGAAAGCCAGTCCGGGGCCTGCCAATCATGTTACTCCGTCAGGTCTTTGATCGTCCCGTGATTCTTCCGGACCCCACTCCTCGTAAATCAACCTGGACCGAATTGCGAGACTGGTGATGAGCTGTGTAAGTCCTCGATGTTGGGCTCGATGTTCTAAACTAGGTTGGAGCTATTTGGACTAGTGGTTTTGCTTGGTGAAGATTGGGACGCCTTTCTAAATTGGGTTGAGCTGTTGGACCGAGTAGCAAAGACTTGGTGGTGAGCACTCGTTCCCTTGAGGGTGTGCTGTCTCTGAGCTGGTCGGAGCAGTTGGACTAGAGACGATGCTTTGGTGGTGAGCGACGGATCCCCCTTGCCTTCGTGCTGGCAGATCCCCGTTCTAAACTGGGTTGAGCCGTTGGGCCAGCAGCAAAGACTTGGCGACGAGCAGCCTGGCCTCATCTTCGGGCTTGGAAGGTTCTAAGCTGTTTGAGCCATTTGGACTGGTGGCAACGCTTTGGCAGTGAGCTGTGGGTTCGTCCTGTAGCACATCTCCAGAGTGCTGCCGGACCTAGCGGCAATAGTGGCGGTGAGCCCTTTAAGCTCGGAGAGGTCTCTTGGAACTAGTCGAAGCAGTTGGACTAGTAGCTTCGTTTCGGTGACGAGTGGTACTCCATTCTGAACTGTAGCTGAGCTATTGGACCTGCAGCAAAGACTGGTTGGAACTTGTTGAAAGGCAGTCGTTTCGAGCGTTGCCAGTGCTACACTAAAGTGGGTGTTTGACGAGACATTCATGAACTAGCTGGCTGACGAGATGGCTAGGTGTCGAACATTGAGACGTTTGTGTTTTCCGACGAGTTCAGTAGTGTAGTGATCCACCCGAGGCCCGTCTTTCCTTCTGGTCTCGAAGGTTAGGCGATCGATGACTGTGGATCATGAGGGTGTGGTGGCGGGGCAGGGACCACTACTTACAAGCTTGAGGATGATTCTTACTGGATGATGACTTGGATGATGACTTGGCGTGTGGCTAAGTCCAAAAAATGGGACTTCGTACTGAGGGGATGGGACCATCCCTGAATCAAAAGAGACCCGCATACTAGCCAAGCTCCGCAATGGTGGAGTTTGGCTTTTTTTAACCCTCATGGTGACGGTTAACATCGCAATACCCAGAGAATTTGGCTAAGTCCAAGACTTGCCAAACCCTGCAATGAGGCAGGGTTTGGCTTTTTTTTACCCTTAGAATGGTGACGGTTAACATCGCAATACCCAGAGAATTTGGCTAAGTCCAAGTCTTGCCAAACCCTGCAATGAGGCAGGGTTTGGCTGTTTTTCTGACCTTTTTTCATTACCCCATATGGTGACGGTTAACATCGCAATACCCAGAGAATTTGGCTTAAGTCCCACCCAAAGAAAACCCCACACCCCGCCGTCACCTGAGACCTTGCATTCATCGCGGTTTCAGACCCGGATTGAGTACCTGAAGCCACGACGAATACCGGGTCCAGCAACAGTGAGGTCTGGGGCTTTTAGTCTTTTCCTGAAAAGTCAAACTCACAGTTAGGCAAATGGAAAACATAATTCTGAACAAAGGTTACAAGGTTTATTCGGCGTTGGATGTACAAAGCTATACAAGTTCAAAGAAAATTCAGCCTAAAAATCGAGATCCAGGCGATCTTGATGCAGCTACCAACAAGTTCGTCCACCATGCCGTCTTCTCGAGCTTTCGTCTGTGCACACGTTCGTGCAACAAGTGGCGCACCACCAGATGGTCTCGTGCCGTTCCTGTCTGTACTTCCTGCACACCTGGCATCTGCGGCTCCTCGTACTCTTTTCGTGGTGATGAGTGGTACCCAAGACGGCTGGAAGTCTTATGGGGTGTGTCTTGCATACTCGATTGATGAGTTGGTTGGCCAGCGATCTTCGGTAAGTCATCTGGGAGCGTTTGCCAGCCCTATCGAGGCCGCAGACCATGACCATGTTGAGCCTGGCATTGACGAGAATCTGGTTGAGCTTTTGGAAGAAAAGGTAGCAGTGCCATCTAATGGACCTCCTGCTGACGTAGAACGAGGAGATGAGGCGACTGGCCATTTCCACGCCATTCATGCACTCCGTGTAAGTCGTGGCTGCCGGTGGGCAAGTGACTAGGTGTTTCTGGCCCCCGATGAGTCTTCCGACGGTACATTTTCCGGCCAAGGGATCCACGTGGGTGCTGAGTAGAGGTACGGCCTTGGTGTCGCACCAGATGCTCAGCAGTAGCCGGCCGCTCTGACGCAGGATACTGTCGCCACGTTCGTGCTCCTTCTTGAATTTGCGCAACTCCTCCGTGAACTCGTATGGCATTCCGGCAGCATTGGCGCGTAGGCTCCCGCATCCGAAGGTTCCTAGCTTGGTGTAGAGGACCTGAAACAGCAGTGCCGAAGTGAAGCGGTTGTCGCAGACGATGGTGTAACCCTGGTTGAGGTAGTGGCGCGTGGTGTAGATCGTTGTGTGAGCCATCTTGTTGTTCTCGAGTTCCTTGGCGGGTTCTTGTGCGGGGTCAATGGCCATGTGGCGCTTTTTTCAGATGTGTGCCTCGTCGTTGAGGATGTAACCGTCGAAAGGGTCGCAGAGAGTGAAGTGTTCAAAGCCGACCTTGATGGGCTTCTTAGGCTGGTATACCTTGATCTTGGATTTTCCAGTGTATGCAGTCATTGACTCGTCTATGCAGAGAACTGATCCGGGGTTCCTGCACTTGCGGAATGCCTGGATGATAGCCTCTATAATCGGTCGCACCTTCATTATTGCGTCCATGTCCTCCTTGGCCTTCTGCTCTTCCATGGCTTGCCTGGTCGTGGGCGATGCAGTCTGGGGATCGGTACCAGTGAAAGACGGTTCTTCAGACAGCCGAAAGTTGTTCCAAATTTGATTGAACCTTGTTCTGGTCATGGTCGATCTGATGGAGTGGTTTCCCAGGTCTGGGGACGTGGACCAATACTGCGCCATCTCCGGCAAGTCATTGTAACCCATGATTATCAGTATTCCGATGAAAGCCAGCAAGTCGTCTTTCGTCAATGGTACCCAAGCGGGAGTGGGATGTGGTTTCTTCCGTTTCGGCGATGTTTGGCAGGCTTGCGTGGTTGTCGTTACTGCTGGGTCTTGGCTGTAGTTGGAGTTGGAAGTGGCCTCTGATTGTTCCCCTGGCTGAGGGACTTGCGACGATACGATCGTTGAAGGTGTCTCTTTGGCAGCTGGCTCTTGGCTAGAGTTAGACAATGCTTCTTCCCTTTGGATTTGCACTGGCTGGATCGGCGTTGTTGACGACGAGGACTCTGACTGGCTCCTGGGTGTCTTGTCCACCTCTGCACACATCTGCTCTAGCACCAATCGTCCTGTGCTCAGATCTTCTGGGGGTTCTGTTCTCGGGTCTTCTGGGGAATGTACTGGTGGAGCGCTTGGCTGAGACTGTTGTTGGCTGAAACGGTGATTGACATATTGGGTTATCCTGGCGTGGCGCATCTCCTGGAGGTAGCAACTTCGAGGAGGCAATAATCGTGTTCTTTTTTGCTCTGGTGGCTCGGGGAACATTTTACTTCTGTAGATCTTGTTGTACAGTACGACTCGCCAGCGTCGTTTCATGGCTTCTAGTTTACTCGGTTCCAGTGACGGTGGCGGTGATTGTGGGGTGGTGGCTCGACTACGTTGGCTATCGTTGTGGTGGCTCTTTCTTCCTCCTCATCTGACGAAACGATGCAGATTACCTCCTCGGATTCCTTACTTATGACTCTACCTGAAAGACCCCGAGGGAAGGGAACGATTCCTCTTTTGGTTCGTCTCATAAATGGCCACGCCTGCGATGTTGCGACTTTGGCTTTTGGCTTGGTATTTTGGCTGGACGACGAGACTGCCTCTGCTGGTGTGGGGCTTAGTAGGACCGACCAACCGGGCTCATATGTGGGCAACGTCGCTTCTGTGATTGCCTTGGCATGGGAGTAGAGGTTTCTGTTAAGTTTGGAGGTCGTGGTGGGCTTTCTGGCCTTAGCGGTCGTGATGTACTGTCTGGCCTTGCTGCTTCCTCCTCACTGCTGGACGTCATAAGGCAGGCGTCGGCATCGTCCTCTGACTCGGTTTCTTTTAGTTCGTCATCTAACTCATCCTCATCTGATTCTTGGCTGCTGCCGTCATAGTAGTCCTCATTTTCCTCGCAGTAATATGGGTAGTCTGATTCGTCCTCCTCCTCGGCGACATCTGTTTCTGGCATTGGCGGCTGTGCTTGGCTTGACCCGGCTTCTTCCATGTGGACGTCTGGTTGTGGTATTCCCAGCTGTGGTTCAGTCGGAATTCCAGTGAGTGGCAAAAACTGGCAGTAAGTGATGTGGGGTGGTGATGGACGTGGTGGCGGAACCAATGACTCGACTGTTGTGTTGGCCACGGCCGATGGATCCCCTTGAGTCGAAGTCCCTGCATTGCCTTTTGGTCCTGGTGTGTTGGCTGACGTGACGTTCCGTGTGCTGCGTTTGGCATTGCTGGCCCTGTCGTCCATGAATTGGTTGGTCCTCCTTATGATGAAATCTGCGGTCTCCCTGAATAATTCCATGAAAAAATCTAACTCCTTGCTCTTCTTGTTGCATCTGCCAATGTAGCCCTTGGAGGTCCGGAGAAACCTTCTTGTCCTGGTACTCGCTCAGCTCTTCCGTCCAAACCCGATGAAGTTGCCTCCGAGTCTTGCCGGCCCTAGATTTCTCTACTACGGCGTAGCTGGGAAAGTCGTCCATCGGTGCCTCTGCAGCCATCATCCAGTTTGCCTGCTTCTGGTCGAAGAAATGATTCACATGCGGCGGGTAGGCCCTTACCTACGGCCACGCGTGACCACTGCGCATCGCTTCTGCTCAAATGTACGCCAGATCGAGAAGTAGTTGCCACATGACGCAACGTTGTGCAATATTGTGCAACACCCGCGGAACCCGCATCTAGGTGCGGGAGAGCAGGATGTGATTGCACCACGCGGAAACAGCAACCAGTCGTGAAGGGAAATGGGCCTCAGATTGCCAGACACTGTAAGTGATCATCAATTGTGTGGCTTTCGATAAAGCCGCGTGCCGTTGTTGCGAACATGGTGTTTGGCATCGGAAATTAGGGGGCACGGCGGACAAGCCTACGCCTTGCTGCCCGACATGCGGGTTCGAGACCAAAAAAAACCAAAAAGGCAGGAAACAACATAATAAAGGAGTGGCAGAGTGGTTGTTGGATGTAGAATGGAATTTCCAAGGGAAAAGCTGATCAATGGACATGTTACATGGATCCCAGTTTGCTGGACGTTCCCGAGACAGTGTTGCCGAATGGTTAAAGCAAATCAAACTTGGAGACTCGAAGAATGTCCACCAGGCGCACAAGTCGTCGGGTGTCGATGGGTTTTCTGCGTCAAACGAAAAGCTGTCAGAGGCATTGATAGATACAAAGCAAGTCTAGTTACAAAAGGATTTACTCAAATTCATGGACAATCATAATTTGAAAGTTACAGCCCAACCGCGGGGCTTGCAACAATTCGTTCAGCAATAGCAGTTGCCGTGCAAAACAATTGGTATCTAGACCAGTACGACGTCACTACAGCATATTTAATGTGGCCACAGGGGCTCGGTTGTGTCTATAGCCCAGTCAGTCATGACGAGGCTACTATAAATAAGTTCTGCGATCAAACAAGAAGCATTGTTCCAGAGAGTGCAAAGAACATTGTGATTGGAGGCGATTTTAATTTGCCAGACTTAAAATGGCATGATCAAATGTGGAGAGATGCAACGTGTGATGTAAAACCTGATAGGCTGCAGTTATTGATGGACAGTTATGGTCTCAAACAAATAGTCGATAAGTCTACTCGCGGCCAAAACTGTTTGGACTTAATTTTTACTTCCTTAGATGGGGAGTTTAATGTCGAGGTTGAAAAGGGTATTTCTGACCACAATACTGTTGTTGTTGCACTCCCTCTCGTCGGTGATCTTAAACAGCCTAAACACACCAGGCGGCTGCTTTACAATAAGACTGATTGGTCCCAAATGAATGAGAGACTTGAGCAAAGCTACTCGGTGTTTATTGCTTCTGCTGATTCAAACTCGGTTAATGAAAACTGGGAGTACTTTAAAAATAATTTATTAAGTGCCGTGGAAGAGTTTACGCCTGTCTCCTACATCTCTTCAAAAAACCCTGGATAAATGGGGATTTAAAGCGAAAGATACGGAAAGCAAGAAGGATACGGAAGAAAGCAAAAGCTGCACCTTTACCGCATACTCTAGCAGAGTTAAAGACCATCAGAAATGAAGTAAAAAATCAAATCCTTGCAAACAAAATTAGTTTTATGTCTAAACTTGGTGGTGACATTAATTTGAACCCAAACGCTTCTGGTCATACGTAAAAAGCATAAACCCAAAGGTATGTGGCATTCCTGCCATGTGTACAAATAATAAGTTTGTAACCGAGAGCAAAGCCAAAACTGATTTGTTAAATACCCATTTTAATTCGGTATTTACACTGCCCTTACAGTCAGGGAGAAATCCTCAATTGACCCAACGAACTGAAAATAAAATGAAAGATATCACCTTAAGTTCAGCTGGTGTAAGACATCTGATAAATAGTCAAAAGGAAGGAAAAGCCGGTGGACCCGATCGCATTGTGGGAACAGTTCTAAAAAACACTGCGGACGTTAGCACACTCTTCTTGTATTACATTTTTAAAAAAAGCCTACGGCTGGGCCAAATACCGGAAGACTGGCTGTTGTCCGCTGTTGTACCATTATTTAAGGCTGGAAAACGTAGTGAAGTAAACAACTACAGACCTGTGGCTCTTACTTCAATTTGTTGTAAAATGTTGGAGCACATAATTGTCAGTGAGATGGTGAAGTTTTTAGACAATGAAAAACTGCTTACTGATGAACAATTTGGTTTCAGAAAGGGCTCGTCGTGTGAACTCATGTTAGTTGCCATGGTCCACGACATTGCACGTGGGCTGGATAGTGGTCAGTCAGTTGATATGGTCTCTCTGGATCTAGCCAAGGCATTTGATACTGTGCCACATGATCTACTGCTTACCAAGATGAAAGCTTATGGTATTTCCAGAGAGATTATTTCCTGGTTTGAATGTTTTTTGAAAAACCGCTTTCAGTATGTAATGGTCGACGGTAGCGAGTCTGATACTGTGCCTGTCACATCAGGTGTTCTGCAAGGATAAGTCAGCGGTCCCATTCTTTTTTTATTGTACATAAATGACTTGATGGGTGTACTGTCGTCAAATCATAAATTGTTTGCTGATGATAATTACATGTATCGTATTATTACCGAGGAATCCGATAAACAAATGTTGTAATCTGATTTGAACAGCGTTATCAGTTGGTGTGATACTTGGCTAATGAACATGAATATCACAAAATGTAAATACATGCATGTTACTCACAAACAAAATAATCTTACCCCAGTGTACATGTTACAGGATACCCCCTAAGAGGCTGTTGAGAGTATGTCTTGTTTAGGTGTTAAGATAAACAACAAACTGACGTGGTCTGATCATATTGAAACTGTATGTGCAAAGGCCAACAGAGAAATCAGATTTTTTCATAGAATTCTAAGTGATGCTTGTCCAAGGGTCCCTGAAATTGTTTTCAATGCTATAACTAGGTCGAAATTAGATTACTGTGGAGCTGTTTAGGATCCTTATACCAAACATCTCTCCGATTGTCTGGAGAGAGTTTTACAGAGGGCGGCTAGGATGATCAATGGGAATTATTGTAGAAAAGCTTGTGTCACAAAGATGTGTAATAGCATGAAATGGAAATCCTTAGCAAACCGGCGTAAAGACCATAGGCTGATGCTCTTCTATCGGATCTTGCATCGACGAACCATACTTGATCCTGATAAATATTGTAAACCGCCCGATTTTCTTGGTAGGCTAGACCATTCGATGAAGGTAAAGCGGTATCAGTGTCGGAAAAATGTGTTTGTGGGGTCTTTTTTCCCCCCGTACTATTATTGACTGGAACAAACTACCAAACGAGTTTGTCACCTGCAGAACTGAAAGTGCTTTTTCGACCAAAGTGATTTCTAACCGAAGAATTTTAGAATATAGCCATACTATTTAAGCATATTGTGCCTTGTTGTGTTTTTCTTAAATTTAATAATAATAATATTTTCCACTAGTAAAGTGGAGGGATAACAAAAGGAATGGGAGTCCGCTTATATTGCTCCCAATTTGTTGTAAATTTTTTGTATATTGGTGTTATATTGCTTTGATATTGCTTTTTGCCCTAGTGGGCGCTGCAATTATGTTATAAATAAATAAATAAATAAAAAATATTTCAAGTTTCTTGTCACTAGGTCGAAAGGTCAATTTCCTATCAATTGTCACTCGTAAATAACGAAGTATTCTTTTCGCTGTGACGCAATGTACAGTTCCGGGGTTGGCTGAATGAACTGCCACAGCATTAAGTGCATACGATATATCAGGACGAGTTGCCAGAGACAGGTAAGATAAATATCCCATGAACTGTCCATAAGGTACACATCGCATTTCTTCTTCCTCTTCAGGAGTTAAGCTGACAGTCTTGAGTAAACGTTTTCCAGGTATGCACGGAGTTTCTACAATTTTGCAGAACTCCATGTTGAACTTCTTCAGGATATTTTCAATATATGTTTTTTGATTTGCATGTAATGTTCCATTGCGCTCAAGTACGAATTGTATCCCCAATAGAAAATTTAAAGGTCCCAAATATTTTATGTCCAAGTCAGCGCTCAAAATCTTTCTTAACAATAGACGTATTTCCATTGTTTATGTTGCTGCCATTAAATCATCGATGTAAACAGTGACAAAACCAAGTTCATTGTTAACACGCATGACTGACTGGGCTATAGACACAACCGAGCCACAGGGGCTCGCTTTTATACAGAAAAACCTTACACCAACAGGACTCGATGTCATCATTTGTTTGGATCGAGCAAGACTCGAAAACACTTTACAAAGCAATGAAAACACCTCCAGCCCTTTTCTGCCGATTTCTTCGATAAACAATGTAACTCGTAGGTAACGAACTATGTATATTATCTTCACCATCCAGCCATGTTTCTGTAGCCAGAATTATGTCTGGATCGTGGAAACTAATCAATTCCTGCAGCTCATCTCCTTTATTTCTAATGCTGCGAAAATTTACGAGAATTAGGTTTAGACTTTTACATTCTTCTCCTGACTTGCTCGTGTGGTTTTTTTCCTTGTCACAATCTTGTTGTTTCGGAGAACCAGGTCTCTCTCTCCGTTGTCCCTCCTCTGTTGCATTTTTCGAAGCAAGTTTTTTTTTCATCCCTTTCCTCTTTAGACCTATCAGGGGAAATTGCAACTTGCTTGGTACACCCAGGAAAAACCAAATCTCTGCATTTAAAAGCTTTGAATAAAACAGTTTGGTGCTCATCACAAGAGCCCACTTTTACGAGTAAAGGCCTGTTTCCAGTGTTTCCGGGAAGCTTTTTTCCTAATCTAAAGTGTTTCACCACTTTAACGTCTTCAGAAACACCTAGCCTGGCAAACACTTTCTTGGCATTTTCAAGATCATTTGCGATCTTCATTTTGCTGTCTCCCTTGTATGCTGATGCCAGTCACGCACCGAGTGCAGATGACGACAAATCAATATCTGGAGTTTTAGTTTACTATGCGGGAACGCCTGTACTCCGGAGAGCAAGTAAACAGAGTATATCACTTTCAACAATGGAATCTGAGTACCATGCTCTATGTTTGGCAATACGAGAAACCTTCTGGATTAGAGCCTTACTGAAAGAAATAGGTGTCTATCAGTCACAAGAATCACCTACCATCGTGAAGACAGATTCTTTAAGTGCAATTAAGCATGAAAATTCCCAGATAGAATAATCCCGTTCAAAACATATTGAAATAATATATCATTTCATTCGAGAAAAAATTAACGACGGAAATATCCGACTTGAATTCGTCTCGACCGAACGAAATTGGGCTGACATATGTACCAAAGCAGTTGCGACTTCCATACATCACAAGTTGTGTCTTGGTCTCTCCTTTACAAGTTAAGTGTGCAGATCAAGTTTTAGAATATCAAGTGGCCTTCGACAAACGGCGGCTTGATGGAATCTGGGACTGATAACCGTAGGCGTCAAGATCCATATCCTGACTTGGCTACTTGGAAACAAGCATCTGGTCAAGACACTACTCCGTGTGTGTGTAGTGTTACATATGATAACGACAATGTCGTGATGTTTTCGTAACAATAAAAGTAATGTTTTCTTCGAATTAACCTTCCTTACCTTTAGGTCGTATCCAATGTAAATATTCCACACTCCTAATGTATTTTCTACCGTCCTTTATGAGTAAACCAATTGATTAACAATCATGATATGCTGTTATCATCTGCGTTACTTCACGACCACAAAATTACCAGTAAAATTAAATTCCACTGCGCTTTACTCTATAAAAAACAATGTAAACAATAAAACGGATCGTTCAGGGATCCGTAACTCCGGAATGGAACGACCAATTGAAATTTCTATTTCTATAAAGGGCACATCCATGGAAGTAGATCTTTCTAATGAGCTTAGAACCAGCTTTCTACGACACAAATGGTTCAGTCTGCTGCAGAGACCATTGAATAAACGTGTCTAAAGTCCATCGCTGTCCTTGCCACCATCGCCATCGCATAAGACAAAAATGAAACTCATGATTCCAGCTCAAGTCCAGATCTCCAAAGTGACAAATCGAAACTTAATAAAAGTTGGTGTACGTGTTCACCACGTCCAACAAAGCTTGTATACTAAATTTAAGTGGAAAATATTAAAAGACAGCGGTGAAATTAAGCATCTTATTTTCGGCATTAAGATGGGAGATTGAGGTCAAACCTTGCAGTAAAGGCTACCGCCTTTACTAATATAGCCGATATCATAATAATCAATCCAATTTTTGTTTCATTCAATTAATCCAGTAGTTTTAGATATATATTAGATATAAGGATATGTTGTTTGCTCGGCCAGTTATAACTGGCTGCTTAGCATTGCATGTAATACGTATAGAACTATAACTGACATCATAATAAGTAATCCGTGAGAGGCTACCATGCTCCTTCAGCAGCTTTGGGAACTATTCTGGCCAATACTGGACAATCTTTCGGCCCCTACGATGAACTGAGGTTTCCCGGATCGAATCCCTGGGTTGGCGCCTCCCTTTACCAGATACTTTGTCTACTCTGAAAATCTGGTAATGTTCCAACTTGAGCCGTTTCAGCCATACAAACATTAAGTTGTTTCGGCTGACTTAAGGCGCAAAGAAATTATAAAAAAAAAAAAGTTGTTTTCCCATTCAATTTCAACTGGTAGTTTTAGAAATGTCATTATTTATCAAGCCGTGTTGGTCAGTCAGCCATTTATATTTGGCTGCGATCTGGAGGAGGGTGGGAGAGTGCAATTTGCTGGTTTTTCCATTTTCATCAATCTAGAGGATGGTGGGGGAGTGTAATTTGCTGTTTTTTTTTTACATTTTCATCAATCTGGAGGAGGGTGGGGGAGTGGAATTTGCTATTTTTTTCCATTTTCATCAATCTGGAGGGGTGGAAAAGTGCCTTTTGAGACCTTTTTCCCGTTTTCGTCAGTCTGAAGGAGGGTGCCTTTTTCTGCCTCCTGTGATTGCATAAATAGACCCTAAAAAAATCGCTTCCCGTGCGCAGGATTTTGTCCTGTTATTTAGCGGAGACAACCAAACAATAAACGCCTGGGTAGATAGACCACTTAAAATTAACGTTCCTAGGGCTACCGTAAATTCTTAAAGAACGCTCGGTTGAAAAAGCATATATTGCGGGCGGCCATTTTTAATCGTGCAATTCATTCGTTATAGATAGGCACTCGTTCGTTTCTTAGCAAGAAATTTAATCAACGCTTACCTTTTGTATTCCAGATATGTACAAACGTTATTTCTCGTTTTCATATCGATAAAATAATAGTGATATAAGGCATGAAACAGAAAAATACAGGCATAAGTTTCAGGGCACGTGAAGGATGACTACCAAGCGTCATCCATGCAGACAGAAGAAGAAGTGTGTATATTACCGAAAAAAAGTGGCGCGCTCTAGCGTTAGAAAGCGGCATCACCGGCGCTGCTTCTGAAAGACTGGACCTCGTTTTTGATTTGTGGCGTTCCAACATGAAACCAAACGATTTCATTGGTAATAGGTCAACAATTTTTGGTCAACGATTAATATAAATTAATCCACTTAGCCTATCAATTAGATGATTAAAAAAATTAATCTAGGCTAATCACTGACTGTGGGAAATTCAGCAAAAACTAAAGAGGTAAATCGCACAGGGCATTTTACACAACATTCCAACCTCTTTTTTGCTAAATTATACAACACCACATAGGTTCAGTACATAGTGCGTCAAAGTGTTCATTCACTTGCAACAGTCACTTGCAAAAGAGGTTAGTCCAACAAGGCTGGTGGGATATGCACAAAGGGACTTCTAGGCAAAGGCTTGGTGAAGGCATCTGCGATATTGTCGTTGCTTGGGATGTAGGTAAGGTAGAACTCTTCTCTCTTCAGAGCTTCTCTGATGAATCGATATAGAAGATCGATATGCTTCGTTTGCAATTTCTCGTTCTCGTTGTTAGCGAAGGCAATGGCTGATTCATTGTCGCACTTCACGCGTGCTTGTAGTTTGACGTTCAACCATGGCATTTCGTGGCAAATGGTTGTGACCATCGTACTTCCATCACTGTAGATGCTAGGCTAACAAACCCTGCTTCCATCGTCGAAAGTGCAATGCATTTCTGCTTCTGGACTCTCCAGGTGATCGGGACGCCTCAAATGAATCCAACATTCCCGGATTATCTATGTTTGATGCCCATGATGTGTCGGCATAAAACGTTAGGGCAGGTTGTCCAGGAGCTACATCTCAGCAAATACTCAGGTCCTTAGTTTAGTATGTGTAGGTTAACACACGCAGCAGCAGTCTCCAGTGATCTGATGATG
Source organism: Lithobius niger (assembly GCA_023313725.1). Taxonomy (NCBI): domain Eukaryota; kingdom Metazoa; phylum Arthropoda; class Chilopoda; order Lithobiomorpha; family Lithobiidae; genus Lithobius; species Lithobius niger. The sequence continues at coordinate 72,473 of JAHWFP010245387.1, read as the reverse complement.
GATTGCTGTTAAACTGTGATAGCGCTGTCACGGCGAATGAGATGTCCGGCCGTGTTCGGGATGCTAAGTACATAAGGGCACCGATAAGTGATCGGTATCTGGTGACAATATCTTCATCTTCGACGGGTAATTTGTTTCTTGATAGGGCCACCCCTGACTCTAGAGGTACCAATAGTCGATTGGCTTCTTCAACGTTGAAGTGCTTTGCGAGTCCTTCTATGTACTTATTCTGATGGATTTTCTATCTCCCATCATTACATTCGAACTGAACTCCAAGGAAAGTACTTATTCCTCCAAAATTTACCACATCATATTCTCGGGCTATAAGGGCTACAACCTCTCTTAGAGTTGCTTCATATTTAGCAAAGATGGCTAAGTCGTCCACGTAGACTAATACTACGGCTTTTTGTTTGAATGTGTAAATATAGTTCATTGCGATTAGCTTCGAGAATCCTATTTTCTTCATTGTTGAGTCCAACTCTTCAAACCAGTTCTTCCCTGATTGGTGAAGTCCGTAGAGGGCCTTCTTCAGTCTCCAGGTGATTCCTCCACCTGAACCAAATCCCGGAGCTGGTTTCAAATAGGTTTATTCGGCTAGGCTACCATAAAAGTAGGCACATTTTATATCTAGGTGGCACTGTACCCATCCTAGACATACGACTAGTAATGTGAAAAAGAATCTCACTAACGTAAATGAGATAACGGGCGAATATGTCTCAAAATAATCGCTTCCTTTCGAGCATATCCTTGTGCTACAAGGCGTGCACGAAACCTGGCAACTTTGCCTTTACTGTCCTTCTTGACGATGTAAACCCAACGAGATCAAATCTGCTTCTTTTGGGTACGTTTAGGGACTTCTGTAAAACATCTCCTTGACTCAATGTTTCTATTTCCTCTTCCATCGCTTGCTTCCATGCAGCTGATTCTGGCGAATGGATAGCTTCTTCGTAATTCGCTGGAATTCTTACTTCCGCGTATAGGGCTTCAGGATGAAAGCTTATGTCTTCTCTCGCAGTTGAGAAAAATTCCTCGGCTTCTTCCTCAGACGAGTCACGATCTGAAGATATTCTGGGTGTCATCAGCTCAGTGTCGCTTCCCACTGCTTCTACATCTTCAACTTCTTCGCCTCTCGCTGGCGCTATGATTTTGGTGCTTAAGTCTAACGTTCCAGGGTTGACTCTGAGATCGTTCTTTTAAAGAATGTGTTGACATCTTTCATCGATCGAAGTCGTGGACCATCCATATATCTGTAGTAGATATCGGCTCTTCCAGCATTTTTCCCGGATGGGCGTGTAATGACTTGACGTTCCCATCCTGGTTCTGGGAATCTACCAGTTCTAGTTGGCAGCGAGCCTGATTCTCCACAATGTCATCCTGCGACAAGTCATTGTTCTGCAGGCTCTTCTCTTCTTCGTTCTATGGGCGCTGGAGTAGTTTGCTCTCTTTCTCTTGTCTCCTGCACTCTTCGTGATGGTAATTCTGGCAGATGATCGTCTACGATGAATTCGACGAAGGTGTTCTTCCTGGCGTTTCTAAGGGCTTCCGTGCCAGTCCTTTTCTCGTCGAATCTGACATTCTTCGTCTCTCTGATGAAATATCCTTCGTCAGGAAACCAAATGCGATAACCAGTGGTTGTGTACTGTGTAGGCATAACCCATCATGATGCCTAGTTGTGATCTTGGTCGCAGCTTTGATTTGGGACGACGGTCATCATAAACGAAACAAAGAGATCCTATTCTCAGTAGGTGATGCACTGCTGGCTTCCTCCCATGATACAGTACGTCAGGTATTTCCCCCATTGATCCCTGTATGAGGTACAGGGCCTGTATATTCTTCAGATAGACTGCAGTGAGTACCAGTTCAGCCCACCACTCTGCTGATAACTTGGCTGCTACAAGATTGGTTCTCTCTGAATCTAATATGGTGAGATTCAGTCGCTCGGCAACCCCATTCATCTCAGGGCTGTACACATTTGTACATTGGGCACGGATCCCCAAACGGTCCAGTTCTTTCTTGAATTATCCGGCACAATATTCAATTCCGTTGTCTGTTCTCAAGGCTTTGAGTTTCCTTCCGGTCTTCCACTCTACTCTTGCAAGGAAGATCTGAAACTTTTGGAATGCTTCATCCTTTGTCTTCATGATGTAAACAAAGCATTTACGAGCATAGTAATTCACAAAAGAAATGAAAAATCGAGAACCTCCTGCGGATGTTACTGAGACAGGGCCAAATACGTCACTGTGTACCAAATCGAGAAAATTTTTGGTACTTTGCTCAACTAAAGTCACGTGTCGAGCGCGGGTGTCTTTTCCCAGCTGGCATGAGTCGCAGACAGGATTGTCTGTTGAAAGTGCTTTAATCCCATGCACCTTTTCGTCACGATGCATCTTCCTCATGGTTGGGATGCCGATGTGTCCGAGTCGTTCGTACCATAGCTCGTTGTCTGTCATCGTCGACGTCTTCTTAACTTCAGTCTGATTGAGTTTGCTCCGGGGTATGTCGTTCTTCTCTGTGACAACAGAAGAGTATGCTTACTCTTGGCTTGGGAAAAAATCTGCCTTTTCATTGGGTATCTTGCTAACTCTTGTAGTTGGGGACAGTGCAAGACTTCCGCTGACTATGAAAAATCGGGATGTAGGATGACTAAACTTTGGTCATCGTCGCTATCTTCAATCCACTGTGAAAAGTTTTATCCCCGAGATCAAGCTCCGATTCATTCTAGGGCATGCATTACTCTTTTCAGTGTTACTGGCACTAATTTCCCCTCATACGGCACATTTAGATGAATATCGCCAATTCCACTTATCGGCGAGGTTCCTTCTGCAAGTCGAGCTGGCTCTACATCTATCTCCCTGTAGTTTGTGAACCACTCCTTCTGTCCACAGAAGTGATGCGTGGCAGCTGTGTCTACTGCCCACTGTTGTGTCCCTGACGATACAGTGTTCACTTCTACAAAGTAGGTTCCAGCTAGGAATTGTTGTTTTCCGTTAGGGCGTACAGCTATCTTCTGCGCTGTCGTACTTCGTCCTTTACGAGGCATGCTGCAATTCCTGGCGAAATGATTTCTTTCATTGCAGTTGTAGCAGATGATAGTCTCACCTTGCTTCTGGTTTCGGGTTCGGCCCTTCGAACGTCTTCGTTCTCCTCTTCCACGTCGGATACTGCCTCGTCGGCTTGCATCTCTGTCTTGAAAATCATCTTTTCCTGTTGACATCGCTTGAACGGTCGAGTCATCCATGGATGAGGCCACCCCTATCGAATGTCTTCTCTCATATTCGTTCAACAGTAGCTCTTTGATTTTCTTGGGCAAGAATTCTTTGTCGTCTAGGGCATATAGGTTGTGTAAGACGGAATCCCATGAATCCGGCAGTCCGCATATCATCTGATACGCATGTTCTTCGTCGTCGACATCTTTTTCTGCATCGGCTAAGTCGGTTACTGCATTTTGTAGACGAGAGAGGTATTTAGCCATGGTATCTTGGGGCATCATCTTCATCAAGACGAATTCACGTCGCAGATGTCCTATCCACGCTCGTGACTTGGGCTCGAATACGTCAGCAAGATTCGTCCATGCGTCCAAAGCAGTCTTGCAGTTTCGGACTAAAGACTTAATGTCGACTTCTAAACCTATGGTGGCAAGAGCTCGTGATGCTCTGAGAACATACTGCAGTTTCAATCCCGGTTGTGCTTCTTCTTCTGCTGCAGTTGGTGCAAGTTCAGGATTGACCGCATCTACCAAATAGTATAGGCCTCTTTCATGGAGGTACATAGTCATATCGTACTTCCAGGAATGATAGTTTCTGTCGTTAAGTTTTGTAAACTTAAGGCTTAAACCACTATGGTATTCGTCAGCGATTGTGCTTTCAAAAAAATGTAATGATCCACAAAAAATAGCGCTACCCCTATTTTAAATTTAGTAGCACTGAAGCTTTCTCAAAAAAATGTTCACTTCATGACACACTTTAGTATGGCTGGCAATTTGTAGTGCATACTTTCTTATAATACATCATATCACCTATGTTTAGGGCTTAATATGACTTTCATTTGCTTTTAAATTCACTGCATTATTTGCTATGTGGCAAGGCTTATGCCACACTCTCAGCATGTGTATGGCTTCTCTCCACTATATATTTTCAGTAATACATACTTGACTATCAAAAAATATATACAACGTTATGTTTTTACTTGTGTAGTAGGCACACACTTTCGTTGCATTTGTCTCAGTAATTTAGGGCTAACCACAATGGGATATCAAAAAAAATTCAACGGACTGCAAACATTTGTTTGGTTTTTCTCCCGTGTGTCGCACTCAAAGGGTTTCAAAAAATACATAAGAGTACTACAAAAGTTCGTAGTGAACCCTGTCTACTACAAAACGTTGTTAAACTCAATTCTAACTGGAATACTGCGTGAATAAATGAGGCTAGGCCGCACCGCATACGTCACATGTATAGCGTTTCTCACCAACGTGTATTTCGTGGCGTCCTATCTTAACTGCTTTTAAATATTCCCGGAATATTCTAGAATGTTCAGACAATTTTTTAAGTTCACTAGGTACAGCCACTAGGGAACACAGGAAGAATAATGACTCCCGTCCGATTCTTTTTTTTTTTAATGGACTAAGAATTACTTGCTGAATAATGTTTTCCTCTTCCATTTTTGGGGCAAACGCACCATTTGGCCGTGGTTTAGGTCCAAAGTTAGCATTACGGGAGGTAGGCTGTGACGCCATCTTGTTGCCGGCAGGCAGGCTCGAGGCAAACGACGCCGCGCAGGAAAGCATCAACTGGGCCAAAGTCTGTCAAGTGAAACGCCAAATCCCAACCAGTTCGTTACAAGTGAAACGCCAAACAGAAGCCGGTACCTATAACCTAACCTAACGATAATAACAACAAAACCAAACTAAACTGACAATAACAACCCACTTATCTGAACTGTTTACGGGAAAAAGATGTCAGCTGGGAACACGGAACTCATGTACGTCTGTCAGTGCTAGAGTACGGCTTTCATTAATTTCTGACGGCCAAACTAAGCCTTTGCCCCAAAAATGTTATGCGAAAATGTTGTTCAGCTGATCATTTTACATCATTCTAGCCCAACGAGAAGCTAATCGGAGAGGAGTCACTATTCTTCCGGTAAGCCGCCACTAGGATTAATGATGGATGGACGGGATTTATACCTATGTGTAAAAAAGCGGGCCTCATTTCAGACATTTGTATGGCCTTTCCCAACTATGGCGTCTACGAAAGGTTCGATTTTCGGCAGCTATTACAAAAACTTCACTCGTAATATCCTCGTTCTGGGCTCATAACCTTTGTTATTTAGCAGAGACAGCCGAACAATAATCGCCTGGGTAGATAGACCACTAAAAATTAAACGTTCCGCTACCGTAAATTCTTAAAGAACGCTCGGTTGAAAAAGCATATATTGATTGTGGGTGGCCATTTTTAGAGTGCAATTCACTCGTTATGTAAGGAAGATCGTAATTTATCACTCAAGCAAAGCCCCCCTCCCCCTCGTGGTGTGGGAAGGCTTTGGTTATTTCCTAAATTCAGGTTCGTTACTGGCCTGTAACAGATTAGCCTGTTTTTAGATGTTCTTCTGTTTAGCTACTATTTCTCCAGGAACTACGATCTTCCTTGTATGTCGTATCGGCAGAAATATGAGTAGGCTACTCAGTTCAGTAGTCCGTTGTGGCTACTGGTTTATTAAAATAAATAAAAATACAATTTATTTATTTTGTGCTAATTTAACTTGGATCCCACTTGTTAAAATGCATGCCAAGAAAAGTTACGTGGATCCTTTTTTTCGTAAAAGTTGCATCCGGCTTTTACAAGCCATGAGACGTGATTTTCTGTAAGACCCTTCGAATTTACTTAATATTTATTTAGGTAAATGTCGGATTCGTTTGGATACAAATATGTAACCTCGGTTGTTGACATGTAACCTTTCACTCGAGAAAAATGTAAATATTGTTAAATATTGTCATTTGAAAAGAAGATCGACCTTGTGTCGGCCGTTTTTACGAATTGCATTTGTGACCAAAGAAATTCGCTTTGTGTCGATTAATCTTTGTTTGTGACCATAGAAATGTATTTCAGCTTGGACCCAGAAAACTGTAAGTACAAATGCGGTTGGAACCAATCTCGAAATCTTTTAGTTTGGGCATTAAATAAAATTCTAGTTAGTATAAAATATAAATTGGTATTTTAATCTAGGTTAAACTTATAGTTTAGTGCTTCGTTATTTGACACGGTTCACGTAACGTAATGGCATGAGCGCTCGCACTCGTAGGCTAGTAACAGCTGTTAGCTAGTGCCAATGGCGAATTTTAGATTTGCGTATCAACTCACTTAGAGTTGGAATTTTTCATTTATCGAGCTTTAGTCGTATGGCTATTAACTCATAGTATTGCATTGCATTATTATTTTTAAAATTAAAATAAATTAATGTCAGCGCATTTTAGTTTGAAATTAGTATTGATGAACCTATGATCATCAAACCGGAACCAGATCCAAAAGAGCCATTTTTGGCCAATCACAGGACACGAGCTTGGCCAATGAGATGCTCGCGTGCTTGGATGTTCTTTTCTCGGTCTTGAAGAAAGCGCGGGCGTCTAAACGACGTTTTTTTTCCGGAAGTCAAGTTGCTAATCGCTGGAAATTTAGGACTGCAACATGTAGCCAGCCAATAATCGCCTTAGGCGCAAACGCCTCAAGGCAATCGTCGAATTGAAATGCAGTTTATGAAAAGGAGTTAGGTTTTCAACAAATGAGAAGCTTGAGCTTTCCTGTTCGTCCGCGTGAAGGCCCTGTAATTCTGTATTTAAGGAAACGGAGAGTTGTAATCTGGTTCCCAAGACCACTGCAGATCGGCGGGACTCTATGCCATTCCTAGAGTAGGCGTGCACTTAGCCGAGTAACGGATAAGCTGAAGATGAAGAAGTCGCGGTAGTACCATGACTTGGTAAGCTTTAGCTTTGTAAAGTACTTAAACTAAAATGTAGTCTAAAGATACTTTAGCTAATAAGATCTTAGGGGGGAAGGGATCCTAAAATGATTTAGACCCCAAGAAGATTAATAACAATTAGTCCTAGCTCTTAAAGACAGGCTATCAGACTGCAATGCGCAGCGGGAATTCTGGGTAAGCGCAGTTTATGTACGCGCCGTCCTTTATCGCCGTCTGGTTGTAGTAGCACTGAAACATTGTAATAGTGAAACCGAAACCGTTGCGACAATAGCAAACGTCTCTTCACCTACCGCAGCGCCATTGTAACATCATTTTCAAGGTCAGATATATCGGGCATTCGTAATGACGTGACCGGCGGCCGGGTTATTTCCATCTGTTGGATCGGCAACGCGTCTGACCACGTTTGACCACGTGTAAAGTAAATTTGCCGCAAATAAACTTGCAAAAATAATACTAATGGTAGAAGTCAGGAAATGTACTACCATTACCTTCCAAATCACTAATCGACATTTTTCTCAAACATCCATTAATATTGTCTGAAGTTGACTTTCCACGGTCTCCCCCCCATTCCCCAAGTCACCTCCCACAGCAAGAACACTGAGCTCGACCACATGGTACTTTTTCCCCATCGACCTTTGTGACAACATGCAAAGTAGAAATGATTTTTAGGGGGCGGGATGGGGGGGTCGACAGCAGGGGTAAATATAAACCTAGAATATTTCTTCAGTACTTCCCTAGAATTGTTTCCAAAACAGTGCACAAACAACAGGAAGTTGATGTAATATTCACCAGATTTTTTCCTAACATGAAAATTATTCGTGAGTCCAAAAAAAAGAAATGGAAAATATTTACCTCTGTTTTTTTTTTTTTTGGGGGGGGGAGAAGTACTGAATCAGTCGACACAATTACGAATTAGTGTGGAAAAACCAGAAGTCGTAAGAAAATTTAGTCAGACGTCCTGAATGATAGGTATGAGTTACTGTCGTTTTTATTTGTCCTGTCAGTTTATGTTTTGACTTTTAAAATTTGTCACTGTGTAATATGTTCGAGGAATGAAAAAAATATATATTTTTAAATAATTATGCAAGCAACGTTTTAAAAGCTTAAGGACTAAATTTAGTTTCCCCCATAAAAATCAATAGGACAGCCTTACAAAAAAAAAGCCAGCCTTTCACAGAAATTATCCACATATAGTTCTAATTTCTCAAAAGGTAAAAATAAAAAAAGCCCACCTGTTAACAAGCACATATAAATAAGTAAATCTTTAGTTATACATAACAATAACTGTTAGTTGGCTGTGGTGCCCAAACCTTTGGGGCATGCTGTCGGAAATAAAATAAAAAAGTTACGATTTACATTTTCCGATGTCTTTTCTCTACTCAGTTAGTGTCCACATGTCACACTACAAATTCAGGCATTTCAACTCGTGGTCTTGTACTATCGCAAATATGAATAGAAAATTATTCGTGGACAACTGCTTTCTAAGTGTTTGGTTAGCAGTTGGTTAAAATAGCCTAGAACGATATGTAATTAAAAATTAAAGTGTCCCCATGTTTTAAACTTCGGTGGGTTCAACGATGGAAATCTTGAGGTAACGATAAGGAACTAACTGTTTAATGAAAATTACAAAACCATTTAAGGCCTATTATTTAAGCCGCCAAGTTATCGTGATTCAAAATATATGCCAAAACAAATGTTATTGTCACCAACTTTCACCTCCCAACTGCGTTCACTTCAGTTTGCGGATCACCTTGCAGGAAAGTTAAATGAATGCATTTGATACCAGAAACTTGGTGGCAGCCTACGACAATACGACAATACGGCCTACGACAATACGGAAGTATAGTGGCGGGCAGCGTAGAAGCTGGCTTCCACCTTGAACGAGAGGAGCCGGCAGGTGTCAGATGAAGGCGGTCGTCCGCAGAAAGGATGGGAGACGCAGAACGGCCGGATTTTCAATTTTCACCTAATATCAATAGTTTTAATAGCAAAAATTTGTAGTTTCTTTCAACCTTTTGGGTTTTGAATTTAATATAAATGACGATACAATATAACTATTTTCATTTTGTTTGATTACTGTGTCTATTAATCGGAAATGCGTTAAAAATTGACAAATATGAAGAAAATAAACATGGAACTTCGAATTTTACAGGCAGTGGTGACACTACAATAAATAGGCTAAGGTAAAAGCATACTGGCTAGTGAAAGGACGGTAAGCTGATCTTAAAAAGTGGCAGCGATGAAGGAGTGTTGATGGACGCATCGGGGAGAGTCGAGCCGTCGGCGGCGAGGACTACGGAGAACACCCAGTGTTGGTCGGGGGTGAAAGGACAGTGAGCTGATCTTGCATCGTGACCCGATGAAAGGAGTGTTGAAGGATGCATCGCGACGAGTCGAGCCAGCGGCAGCGAGGACTACGGTGGAGACCCAGCGTTGGAAGTTGGTGAAAGGGCAGTTAGCAGATCTTGAATAGTAACAACGATGAAAGGAGTGATGATGGATGCATCGGGAAGGGTCGGGCCGTCGTCGGCGAGGACTACTGTGAAGACCTGGCGTTGGTCGAGAGTAAAAGGACGGTAAGGCGGGCGCAGGAGAGGCCGAGGACTTCAGTGTAGAAGCTTGCAAGTCGCCGAGACCACAGTGAAGCGTTCCGTGGCTGATGGGGGCGCCATAAGGTTACACCTGTTAGCAACCCCAACAGCAGATGGTGGTGAAAGGATGGAGATGGAGGGCCGTGAATGGCGGAAACAGCGGGTTGACAGGGGAAATCTGCAGGGTTAGGGTTAGGGTCTGGTAAAAGTCAGTCTTGTAACACAGTGGTCGTTGCTGAAGAATGCGGCAAAGTGTTTTCCCACACCGACTAGGTCTGGTGGTGAGAGTACGGTGAGGCAATAGAGGCCATTGGGGCTAGACGAGGTAGCGTCCCGAGGTGAGGTTCATAGGACTTCAAAGCCGGAAGAAGGAGGCAGCCGGCCTACGACAATACGGAAGTATAGTGGCGGGCAGCGTAGAAGCTGGCTTCCAGCTGGCGGCCGCCGACCATGATGCGAGGTCCAGCCGTGACGAAAGGAGCGGGAGTCGTCCCTCGTGAGGAGGGAAAAGGGCAAACGGCCTCCGTTTTGGTTCTTCACTCAAAACGTGGGTTCTAGCCACGAATGAGACGAGTAACAGTGAACAGCAACTATTGGCTTGATTTTCGCACGAGACGTGGGGTCAACCACGGTTAAGACAAGCAGCAAAAGGTGGAAACGGCTTCCGTCTTAAATCTTCACTCAAAACGTGGGTTTAGCCACGAGTGATACAAGCAGCAGTAGATAGCAACTGTTGAATTGATTTTCGCTTGAGACGTGGGCTCAGCCACGGTCGAGACAATAGCAAGAGGTGCAGATGGCTTCTTCAAGATATACGCAAAACGTGGGTTCTAGCCACGAATGAGACGAGCAGCAGTGGACAGGTCTTGATTTTCTTCGAGACGTGGGGTCAGCTACGGCCGAGACAAACAGCAAGAGGTGCAAACGCTCTCTGTCTTCGATCTTCACTCAAAACGTGAGTTTAACCACGAGTGAAACGAGCAGGCAGAACTGTAGTCTTGAATATCACTCGAGACGTGAGGTAAGCCAGGTGAAAACGGATTCAGACTTGACTCATTACTCAAAACGCATGAAAGAGATGAGCGTCCGTTAAGTGGATTATTTTCCCGGTAGTTGGAAGGTTAAGTGAAAGCGGATTTGGGGTTGCCGGGGCCGGGGGCACGTTCGCGGGAGAAGGACGCGAAGCTGCTGGTGGCGAGGCGGTCTTTCGTTTCTTGGCAGTACTGGGCGATGAAAGAGGAGTCACGCTTGTGGCTTTCATGACACGTGGTGGATGCAACCCGATCCTGGGTGCGGGCATGGCGGGCAGAAGACGTGCATGATGGCGGAGGCATCGGGTTCTTTCGTTTTCCCGTGCATAGCCTTTTGAACAATGAGGTGAACTTCGCTGCAGGAAACGCTGTGGTTTTTGCGAGAAGAATTTGAGGACAGGTCCAGCGGAGAGTTGGGGGCTGGAAGCGGTCCAGATGGGGCGGTAGCACCGCGAAGATTCTTCTTTGCCTCGCAATAGTTTTCCATAGCCAGAATGAGATCTGATGGAGTGATGAAATATCCAACGGTGTTGTAAGAGGACTCCGTTGGCCGGCTTGTAGAGGCGACACGGTTAGAGCAGTTTCATCGATGAAAGGAACGTCGATGAACATAGCGGAAAGGATCGGGCCATCGGCGGCGAGGTCTAGGACAGAGACCCAGCGTTGGCCGAGGGTGAAAGGACGAGCAAGAGCACGAGGGCGGGCGGTGAATGAAGCAGAAGCTTCGGAAGCGGCGGCCAACTTTGGTAAATCCAAATTCCGACGAAAGGCGGGCAACAGTGGAGCGAGGTGACGTGTAGGCACGTCTGGAGGAAAATGAATGCCGGAAGCATCCGCGCTCTTGTTTTTATAAGGGAGGACTGCGTCGCGCATGCGCAGTGGGGCATGCAAGCATGTGGCTACACAGCCGAAGAAACCGCCAGGGGAACATCACATTGGGGACAATGTAATGCAAAATTAACAGGTTAAGATGTTTTGGCAAATAAGAAACTTAAATTTCTAACGGAACAGATATATATATATATATATATATATATATATATAAAGGACATGTAAGCCATCAGTGTCGCACTAATACCAGTAAAAGATTCTCCAGCGTCCCAAAAATAAGGTGGAGCTTCTTTAAAACATATTTTTACATATCTTTTTTTTATCTGTTCCTTTAGATCTTTAAGTTTTTTAAGGCTTACATCCGTATTTTAAACGTTTAAGCGTTTTTAAATATTAGTATAGTTATGTGTGCACAGTAATGGACAATGCTCTTAGCTAGGAACCTTACCAGTTGAACTTGCCTGCTAATACATAAGCAAGGCAAGCCATCGCTATTATTCTGACGAAAACCAGGAATTACTTAAGGGCTACTTCCGTATTACATATGTTTTATTTATTTAAAAAAAAAATCCCCCCTCCCCCCAAAAAATACTGGCGAATGAATTTTTGAAGATGGCGATTAACTGAACTAGTCTTACTAGTCACTGGCGAACGGGTAAAAAGACTAAAATACCAGGTCCTGCACCAGTTTGAGTTTAGTTTTTGTTTGCCTATACAAAATATACATTACCTTTTTTTTTACATTAGCAGTTTCCCCCTTGCTGGAACCCTTATTCCCTAGAAGAAAGTTGTCTTCCCTGCCGTTGCGCATGTCCGGAACTGGGTCTGCTTATATAAGCGGAACGCAGCAGATCACAATCATCTTTCTTCCTACCCCTATGAACCTAGATCCATCACAGGGGAGGCAGGCCGGGTAGAAGGAAATGTATATTTTCGAATAGGCAAACAAATACTAAAATCAACCAGGTGCAGGCCCTGGTATTTTAGTCTTTTTATTGCGACGAAAAGATACATTACCTTGTTTTTACATTAGCAGACTTCGTCACAACAGGTGGTGGGCTAGGTTCAGGACACCCGCCGTACGAGTCGGTAACCCCAAGGAAGAAGACAACCGAAAGAGCCTCAGCTCCGTTCCCCGGGAACCACAGTCCCATGGGGAGAACACCGGGACGTAAAAGTACAGAGAAGACACAAACGGGTCAATGCCAAGGGTAGAGCAAGGCATAGGTAAAAAAATGGAAAGAACCCTCCTACCTAGATGCGGAAGGGGAATCTTGTGATGATCGGACAGTCGAGTGTGGCTGAGCTGGAAGCAGGACACAGGAAGCTCAGCTGACGATGGAACAATGAAACAGCAGAACGTAAGGCAGTGAATGGACGAACATTCTTGAGGTGGTGGATAATGTTGGAGAACAATAAAACAGGAACATGGTGTGGTACAGGGTGACAGATTAATACTTAAAATACAATGAGTAAAATCCGCGAGGAATCGTGGCACAAGAATCACATGTAGGATGAGACGTCAGGTGAGAAATGGAGCAGGGCCCCCTCGTGGAATACGGAACGATAAATGTAAAAAGAATGTAGAGGAACGGACCTAAGATAACACCTTTCGCCTTCCCACGGCAGGATGCACAGGGCAAATCACACGTGGAGGCGTCGATATGACGTGACAGCCCATGAAAAATTGGGATAAATGTGGTTGCATCGTCGAACTGCTAAACGGAATACGTGGATAACCGCAGTCCGGGGATGCCGCGGCGGCTGACCATGCCTAGAGAAGCGGGCAGACATCTTCAGGAAATTGATTGAGAACGGTATCCTGCAGAATAAGTGGTGTAAAGGATACTGATGCCGTTGTGGATGCGTCTTTAAACGGGGAATGAGACCTTGCCTCATGGTAAAGACGCTCAATAGAATCAGGTGTTGGAGTGAGCGCAAGAAGATGGCCTTGGTCGAGGGGAACGAAGTTGAAGTGACGCAGGAGCACAATGTAGATGGCGGGTGCAGGAACGTGCAAAGTTGGGAACGAAGTTGAAGTGACGCAGGAGCACAATGTAGATGGCGGGTGCAGGAACGTGCAAAGTGGTATACTCTCCATGGTGGGAATGTCGAGTCGGGAGTGGCGACAACCAAGGAAGCTTATATAGAAGCAAGGCATGGTTAACTCGTATGGCGCTGTGCCGATCCCTTAGATGATCAAGGCTATCGGCAAGGGAGATATTTTTGGCCTGGAGGCAAAGAATTTTGTCCCGCACATAAGGAACAATTTTGTCCCGCCGCTGCTTGGACGGAGGAGATAGCGTCATGTTCCGCCCGGGGAGAAGAGAGTTCCGACGCAAAGCCTTCTGTCATGGAAAGGATAAAGTTTATATTTAGGGCCACATTTCCCATGTCCCTTATGGATAATTGTAATAAGGGACAATTACAGTCCATCCGTCCATTCCGATCCATTCTTCCCCCACGTTCCGTTCCTTCCATCCTTGTACGTTTCTCTCTATTACACCTTTGCCTACCTACACTAACGTCGCAGTACGTCAGTTGGCGATCATAGTGTCCAGTCCGTTATGCAACTGTTCTTCTGAATCTGCAGCTGTCTTCTCCGTCCAGGGACAAGCAAATTCCACGTTCCATTTTCTGCCCCCCTCCCCTTTTTTTCCCCCGCACAGGTATCAACGTGGTTTTCGATGCTGACTCTGCTTAGGAAATGCCTGACCACTTCTTCCATCCTGTCCAGCCTGCTGCGACTTACAACATCGCCATTTCTGGCAGTTGTCCGTGTTCCTCTCGTCCACAATTTGGGTTTGCACCCTTTCCTTATTTTCGTGGCTAGCTCAGGCATACACTTCATCTTTACTGTCCTTTCTGAGCATTTTCGGTGCATGCTCAGGCCAAGCACCGCTCTACTGGGCTTACCTTGCTTGCTTTTCTGGCTGGCCGTTTCACGAGCCGTTCCTATTGTCCATTCGGCTGGGTCTTTGTCCCCGCCCCGCGATTCTCCCTGTTCTGACAGGACGGAAGCCGGAGGAAATGGTGATGGTGCCAATAATGGTGGAGTTTTCACAGGGGAAGCTTGTCCGGGCAGTCTGGAAAAAGGAGAATCGGTAGCTGTAGCGGATGGAAGCTGGTCAAGAGGAACGGAAAAAGGAGGATCCGTCGGTAAGCGTATTGGAGCCACATTGCGTGGAACGGGAGCAAGCTGCCATCATGGTAGAGCCATCGGAAAACGGACGTTCTTGATCCCGGACTCCAGACAGTGTCGGAAGCGGAAGGCTTGAAGGCGGATTGAAGTGCATAGGGCAAACTCCAGAAGGGCCTGCTATGGAAGGCACAAAGTCGGAACGTACAAAAGCTGCTTGGGAAGAGAACGTGATTGCGTTGTAGAAATCGCAGGCGAAGATCGGGTGGGAGCCCGGTGGAGAGAGTTGGGGAAGCAGAGGATCCGGATCGCCCAGCAGCTCTTTGACGTTTGTATAGAGTTCAGTGCGTAGCTTAGAGTGCAAATGCTGCAGAGCAGAGAAGAACCGATGTGCTGTCGATGAGTCTGACAGCTAGGGTGAGGATCAAAATGTCCAATTAATCCGGTGACTCCAATGCAACCAAAAGCGATAGGCGTAGGGACATCGGGAGTCGAAACAGGAGGTTTCTCAGGAGAAAAAGAGTTTGACGACATTGGCTAGTAATAACGAAGAATACGATGAAGACCAGACGAATAACGGACAAAGTACCAGAAAGACTTCGCGCCAAAACACGAGGTGGCCGACACGGGGATCCTAGTGGTGGCTGGTACAAAGCGGGAAACGTGGCAGTTCTGGTGATACCGCTGCGTCTCTACTTGATCAGGGCGGAAAGATCGGCAAGTAGGTAGAGGAAAGACGGATGAGTGTAACACTGCATGTCAGAAGAGGGAGAAGATCGCCGGGCGGGGACAAAGACCCAGCCGAATGGACGGCTTGTGAAACGGCCAGCCGGAAAGGCAAGCAAGGAAAGCCCAGTAGAACGGTGGATGGCCTGAGCATGCACCGAAGATGCTCAGAAAGGACAGTAAAGATGAAGTGTACGCCTGAGCTAGCCACGAAAATAAGGAAAGGGTGCAAACCCAAATTGTGGACGAGAGGAACATGGGCAACTGCCAGGAATGGCGATGTTGTGAAGTCGCAGCAGGCTGGACAGGATGGAAGAAGCGGTCGGGCCTTTCCTAAGCAGAGTCAGCATCGAAAACCACGTTGCTACCTGTGTGGGGAAAAAAAAGGGGGTGGCAGAAAATGGAACGTGGGATTTGCTTGTCCCTGGACGGAGAAGACAGCTGCAGATTCAGAAGAACAGTTGCAGTAACGGACTGGACACTAGGATCGCCAACCGACGTACTGCGACGTTAGTGTATGTAGGCAAAGGTGTAATAGAGAGAAACGTACAAGGATGGAAGGAACGGAACGTGGGGGAAGAATAGGTCGGAATGGACAGATGGATGCCTTTGGAGATCATGGTTTGGCCAACAATAGCTGATCCCCCCCCCCCGTCCTATACCTGTTCCATGTACACCTTTGGGCATGCATAAAAAATGATCGCACTGTATTTAGGTTCAAGTAGCCCGACAACAATGCAAACTTTTTCATTGTTGTAAATAAGAACATACGTCGCTGAAGGCGGAAAGAATTCTCCATTGTTGATACCGAGGAGTGGCAATGTTTAAAGCCCCAGTATAACGAAAACGATCATTTTTTATGCCCAAAGGTGTACCTATGAATGCAGATGCAAACACCGGGCTGTCATCCATAGACCACCGTATAGAGGGAAGGACGGAATGGAACATCATGTTGGATAGGAAGGACGGAATGGACGAAATGGTGACGTCTCGATGAGAGCCAAACCGTTCTGAATCGAAAAATAGAAACACTCTGGCGATTGTGTCCTGCTTTCTTTCTTCTTTTCTTCATGATGTGCTTGTATTTTATTTTTCTCTTCTTTTTATGGGGGGGGGGGGATAGTTGAACGACATCGTCTTTGGCTGGAGAACCTTTGTACACAGTCACCTATGAGCAAACAAGGTATTCACAATATTTTGTGTCGGAAAAGAAAGAGAACCAATAGCGTTCCAACCAAGCCAGGCGGAACGCAACACCGCAGAGATACTGGGTGAGAAAATATGAGCGGAACGAGACATTCGCCTTCCGTTCAATCCAGGTGGAGCGTAGCATTACGGAGAGATGGGTGGAGTTAATGTCCACGTACAGGGAACATAATCCAGTCTGGAGGAAGGACCGAGCTTTGTAGAGCCGGACAATGCGGAAGAATCACCAGCTGGAAGTGGAGTGATACCAGGGCACGCTTGAAAAGAAGAACGGGTGAATGCTTTGTTAAGGAGAGAAAGTCGGGCGAACGAAGCCTGGAACGTGCCGTGGAATGTTCGGAATTAAAACCACTGAGGGATGCCAGTTCAAGACAGCAGAGGCTGGAAGGATCAGTCGGAGGCGAGGTAGACGAAGTCCCAACAAAACAGGTTGTGGAGGTTGCGGAATGTCTGGAAAGCAGCAGCCAACAGGATTGGCAGATGGAACGCAGAACGTGCGCCGGAACGTCGGAATGGGCACAGATAGGCGTATGGAAGCTGAGGCCTGTTACGCCGGAGAGCGCCGAGCCGGTGTCCCCAGACGACTTGAAATCACTGCAGGTGGCAATATGGGACGAAGAAGATCACGTCTAGGGTCTGTGTGTCGAAAGGAGCTCCGCAATTCACATTCCGGGAAGCAGGAAAGCAACGCCGGAACAACCACTGATGGCGAAGGGCGCGACGAGCGAAGCACCATGTCCATGACGGCTTGGCAGAGATGGGCCGTCCGACACGCCTGGCCGGTGCAGCCTGGGAAAGGTGAACGGAACGGGTAGGGAATAAAGCTGAAGGAACGGAACGCTCGCCATACCGGCTCGTAGTAGAATCATAAATCACAGAAGGGGAAGAAGACACGAACCTGGAATCATGCAACAAGTCCGCAGCAGCCAGAAGTACAAGTGAATCCATGGAACTAAACAGGTTTGGCGGAACGCCTGGACCAGAACGTGGTATATGGACTTCAGGAGCAACCACACACGGTAGCTGCCCTAAGAAGAAAGATGATTGTGATCCGCTCTGCTTATATAAGCAGACCCAGTTCCGGATATGTGCAATCGGTACGAGCTCGGCAGGGAAGACAACTTTATTCTACGGAAAAAAGGGCTCCAGCAAGGGAGAAATTGCTAATGTAAATTTCTTGGTAATAAAAATTTTAATCTCCAGACTTATCACAATATACATGGCTTCCATCAAGTTTTCTTCACGGTAAACCAAGCCTAAGTGTGTATGTTGGGGGGGGAGGAGGATTTTTTACATGAGTCTAGAAGGGAGAGAGCCATTCCAACTTTGCTCCCCTCCCCATTCATAAATACTCACTCGGCCCTTAGGCTGCTAAAGCTTCTTTAGGATTCAATCATTTGAATTGCACCCTCATAGACAGTTGAGCTGTAGCATGAGTACATGAAAAGTTCCTACATGAAAAGTTCCATAGACTCATGGCTGTAGCTAATCACGTCTAGTAGCAAGATGAAAATCTGGTAAAAACAATAGGCTTGTGTGTGTTCAGGTTTTGTCGTCCCCCCGCCCCCCCCCCCCCCACACACACACACATTTTACAAACAAAATATAAACAAATACGTGTAAGTTACACATTGGTAAAGGAAACACAAAACACAACGGCGAAATTTTAAACGAAAACCTGGCTTGAAATTCTATGGACTAAATATATTTTTTTTAGCAAAATTTGCCTCCAATCCAAATCCACACTCAGTATTTTGTCTTCGATACACCTCTGGAAATTCATAGAGAGTACGCTGGAATGGGACCACCAATGAAACTTATCCTTTGTAACAGTAACACCATTCACTGCATTCTCTTCCTCCCCCCACCTTATTTTTAATGCCCTTTAGGTAAATAGAATTATGAAGAAGATTAATTAAAATAATAAAAAATAAACACTGAAAGAAATTCTATTCGGGGACTGCAATACTGATTTTCCCTTCCAAGCTCAATAAGAACTGCTTTTTTTTTTATTTACCCTTTTTATTTAGACCTATGAACGTAAGGCTATAATAAATGAGCCTGCTTTTATTTGCATCTTCCAATGACAATTTTGCTATTTGCCCTTTTTTTCCGAAGGTGCCTTATCTTTTTTTTTTAATTTGCAGGTGCCTGTTTCTAAGGTAAAAAAATTAAAATGTATAAGTGGCATTCATATAATAATTTTTTTTCTGTATTTCTCGTTAAATAATAGAGTATGTTCAACATTGATAACGGAATAATGCTTTATTAGTTTTTATTCATTATTGCCGACAACGAGTACATAGGTGCTAGGCCTTGTATACTCGATTGATCTTATTTAGCACTGCACCTGCATGGAGTTAGCTGTAACAGCAAGGGATGACCGTGTGTGGGGAGAGGAAGGGGGAGGGCTAGCCCAGCACCCCACCCACAACCATCAGATCAAAATCAAATAGTAGATATGTGGCAAAAAGGTGATCCTTTAGTACTTTCCCAAAAATAATGTATTAACAGTTCTGAACGTTGGGTCCGAGATAAAGTATTGCAAGAGGACGATTTTTTTAATTAATTTTTTTTTGGGGGGGGGCCCTTACAAAAAATACTGCAGTTTTGACCTTTAAAAAACTGCAGTTCTAAAGTGCAATTTTATGGACCACAAGCTGCAGTTTAAATTACTGCAGTTTATCAACGAAACTGCAGTTTGTGTTCCATAAAATTGCACTTTATGAAACTGCAGTTCTGCATAAAAACTGCACTTTATGAA
>JAHWFP010245387.1:498-53206 GCA_023313725.1 Lithobius niger | reverse complement strand
AACTGCAGTTCTGCATAAAAACTGCACTTTATGAAACTGCAGTTCTGCATAAAAACTGCACTTTATAAAACTGCAGTAAGTTAACAAAAATGCAATTCACAGAACGACAGTTACTGTGGAGCTTATTTTTATTCGGCAATATAATTCGTATTAGTTTAGGATATTAACTTATAAATACGACTTATTTCACTTACCTTACGGATCCTAGCTACTCATTATGGTTTACTTACAAGATTGACATGTATGAATCAACCTTATATACCTACTCACTCGTTACAGTTAATAAGTATGGTTGTAGTATTTGTATTTTAATTATAACTGCTAAAATAAAGCAGTGCTGATCTTCATTTTAAACAATCAATTGGCCTCTTTTGTTTTAAACTTTACGAATTCCATTACATTTAATTAAAACTTCATCATAATTTAGAAAGTTTTAAAAGTTTAAATTTAACAGCAATTTCAACTGATAGTAAACTGCAGTTTTATGTAAAAACTGCAGTTTTACTGTATGTAGAAACTGCAGTTTTATGTAGGAACTGCAGTTCCAATCCACAGAAAACTAAATTAAAAAAAATACTTTAAATACTTTTTAATATTAATAATTAAATTAGTTAAAATATTGTAATTATTATCATCAAAAAGTATTCAAAAGTACGGGAACCTTAAAATTCAGTAGTCTGCAGTTTGGAACTAAACTTTCTGTGTAAAACTACAGTATACTAACAGTTGAAAGTTTTAAGTTGCGTCTGGTCTAATCTAGAAGTATAAATCTAAATGATTAATAAATTCTGTGATCTGAGACAGGATTATTCATAAGCTCCATAGCCACTTACCTACCTTAACATAAACAATCAGTTCATTAAATCAGTTAAAGAATTGTAATTATTAGCATTAAAAACTATTTATAAGTATCTTTAAAATTCAGTTGCCTGTGGTTTGGAATTGCAGTTTCTGTGTAAAACTGGGAGTTTACTAGCGGTTGGAAAAACTATTCGCTCATTAAAACGTTATTTAAAAGTGAAATCGGCCTTTGTAGATTACAATGGTACATTTGCTTTAAAAAAAATTGATGATAAATTGTAGTTTTAAACAGGCATTTGGTGGGTCGGAAGAGAATTTAGGGTACATGCAATGTTGGTCAGCAACTGTTTTCCAAAGTCGATTAGAAGAACCTCATAAAAGTGATGGTGAGGCAGGGACTACTGCAGCATGAATGGTCAAATTGAAAAATTTGTTAAATATGCTCCTTCATATAGTTTCTTCTCTTCATAACTGAAGTTACCATCCACAAAAACCTCATTTAAAACCAGTAACTGTATTAAACTGCATTTTCAGTCTATAATTACAACTGAAAACTACAGTTTACCTTGTAAGCTGCTGTCACAATCTGCAAGAATTACAGCAGTAGAACAATGTCATTATATATATATAAACTGCTACTATTGTTGACGACGGTTAGTCTTGAATATAGGATTCTGATTCAGATACTGCACTTCTGGAATGAAACTGCAGTTCCAGTATACAAGAACTATGATTGAAAACTGTAGTTTTAACAAAAACTGCCGTATGTTCTAATGGAACTGCAGTTCCAGTCTATAAGACGTTTTCCACACAAGCTGCAGTTGTGTAGTGAATTGCAGTTACAATGTACGAGACTGCAGCTGATTACTGCACTCTGGCACAGAATGCAGTTCTGTCACAGAACTGCAGTTCCAGTCTACGAGAAATGCACTTCAAAACTGCAGTTCCGTAATGCACCTGTAGTTTAAGTCTACAAGAACAGTAGTTAAAAACTGCAGTTGATCACAGAAACTGCAGTTGTGTAATTGAACTGTAGTTTCCACACAGACTGCAGTTAAATTCTATGAGAACTGCAGCTGAAAACTGCACTCTATCACAGAAAGGCACTTTAAAACTGCGGTTTCCACAAAAATTGCAGTTCTGTAAAGAAACTGTAGTTGAACCTACAAGAACATCAGTTAAAAACTCCAGTGATCACAGAAACTGCAGTTGTGTAGCATCACTGTAGTTAGTCTACAAGAACTGCAATTGAAAAGGGCACTTCGTCACTGAAACTGCAGTTCTGTCATAGAACTGCAGTTAAAATTTTTAAGTACTGCACTTGAAGACTGCAGTTTACACAAAAACTGCAGTTCCGTAATGGAATTGCAGTTCCAGTTTATAAGAACTTCAGTTGAAAACTGCAGTTTTCTACACAAATTCCACTTCCTCATAGAAACTGCAGTTCTCTCATAGAACTGTAGTTAAAATTTTCAAGTATTGCACTTGAAAACTGCAGTTTACACAAAAACTGCAGTTCTGTAATTGAACTGCAGTTCCAATCTACAAGAAGTGCAGTTGAAAACTGCAGTTACTCACAGAAACTGCAGTTGTGAAGTGGAACTGCAGTTACAGTCTACAATAACAGCAGTTGAAAACTGCTCTTTGTCACCGAAACTACAGTTCCATAAGAGAACTGCAGTTAAAAGAGTAAAAACTGCATAAAGTGCAGTTTTCATGGTCGAACCCCTGACTAAATTGCTGCCCAGTGATTCTAGGGTGGCCCTGACGGAAGTGGAATTTTTTTTAACAATAAAAAAAATGAAATTCATTTGTTCGTTTCCCTGACTAAATTGCTGCCCAGTGATTCTAGGGTGGCCCTGATAACAGCGTACGCTATGTGGTGGCAAAATACTTTTGAAAAAATCCCTATGACAAAATCCTATCCACCAAACAGTAAACTGTCTTGGCTCATCCACTATACAAACAGGGTTTTGGTTGTGTACTACGTTGACGTTGAAGGAATACAAACTGTCCTCCCCTGCAGGTTCTTTTTCGTGCAGTGCTAAATATCGTCGAAGAAAACAGACGCACGTCATTGCTCGACGCAACGAGGAACGTATACGAGCAGCCAAAACGCCCACTCGCTAGACCGAAGATTCATTTCAGTTGAACGCCAGAGTAGTATCAGCTTTGGCTGCACGCTCTTTATGTTCTGAAATTGGCCATTTCAATGAAGTCATAGTCGTTACCCTAAGTGAATGTAAATTGAATGCTCAAACTCAAAAGTAATGTGTACATTGGGCTATGCCATGATGCCGCTACACAGCGATCAAAAATGACAGATGTACTGTTTGTTATGATACGATTGGCTTACTAAAAAAGTGACATGAATGATCATATGTTAAGGTAGAACGTAAATTTTAACGCAGCGTAAATACAGCCTCTGTTATATATACCAGCGGTACAACCGAATTTCCTTCACAGTAACGATAGCCACAAAACTAAACGGTCGCGTGGGGAAGGCCGGCTGCAACAGAAGTTGCAGATAGCACTCGCTGTTACAGCTGGCCTTCACGCTTGCGCCAGATTCCAAGAATGCCTAGAGCTGATGGCCAATCTGACACTACCGCCTTCTATTGCATGGAAAACACAACTGAAAACAAAAGAACATCCATCTCACATCTGACCCACTGTCTTTAAGCCCAACATTTCTTAGCATACGCAATGAATGAGGACAAGCTAGTGTGAGGTCCATGGGTTCCTAAAAACCTTGATAATTTATTAATTTTCTTCCCGACCCAAAATCGTAAAGGGAAGAAGAATTAAAATAATATTTTTTTGATTTTGTTTAAAATCATAGCTTAACTTGTTTCATCGCAAAATGCCTGAAAAGTGAGTTAAACTATTTTTAACTGGTTCCATCCGTAAGTTGTGCACCCAACCGAAAGTAGTTTACCTTCAACGTTAAATAGTTAACCTGTAACTTGTTGTGGTATCTGCCATAAATAAATGTGCATATGTTTGAAATCGACTTCTTTTATTCTAACTTCTGCATTAATAAATTAAGTACGTTTAAATCATAACAGAGGTAAGGTTAGGTCTCATTCGTGAATGAGTGGTGGAAGTTCTACCAGGATCGTCGAGAGGAAGGAGAATACTGCCAGTTAGGAAAAATGTTACGCCCCCCCCCCACCAGGGACTTTAGCTAGGCTCCGTAATAAACTGCGTCACAGCCAGTGGGATTCAGTAAAGAACTCAAATTCTTCCCACTTCCTTCGTCGAGACAACGCCAGGATTCCAGTTGCCCGGATTCTAGCCATGCGTTACCAGGGATCGTCGTAGATGACAGTGAGGCACAAACCCACAGCCATCGATTGCCGATAGAAGCAAGCCCCCAAAGCCATGGTCAACAACCGAGCCCAGCAGTGCCAAGGATCGTAGGACCCGAGGAGCTGATGTGCCAAGCCGACCAAACCGAGGGAAGCTTCAAACCACCGTCCGATGTATAGACGACCCAAGCAGGCCTAGACATCGACTACTGTAGGCCGACACAGCCGGAATTCATCTATGAGAGCAGCCGACTCCGTCAGCACAGCTACGGCCACTTTGTGAGCAATTTATTTGTCACTTTGTGCGCTCGCCAGTTTTTACACTATTCCAGTCAGCTTAACAGAGGTCTGTTGGCTGGAATGAAAATCCAGTAATCCAGTCAGTTCAGCAGAGGTTTGCTGGCTGAAACGAAAACAAGTGTTTGTTTCCAGTGAGCAGTCAACAGGGACACCACGGACTCAAAACTTTATTCAATTTTTCAAGTTTGATGGAAATCAAGTCATACTCAAGCGAGAAGCAAGAGAACAACAGCAAAAAGCCAAAGCAGGGGTAAATTGTAAGTGCAGTCGTTCAGGTGCAAATTGTTTTTATATACTTTAAGGTTAAGCAGCTGAAGTTTAGTCATTTTATGGTTTAAAATTGTGTGAAAAAAACAACACTTGCGAGACCAGGGTTAAAGTTTTAAAATAGGGATATTTGCCTTGACAGGGAATTTGTGACTTAAATTTATTTCTGGAAACTTTGGGGGAAAAAGGTAAATTTTCCAGTCGGTTTAAATAATTTTACCGGGCGTTTAAAAAAGGCTTTTTATTTACGAAAAAAGAAATTTGTAGGCCTGTGTTAGCCTGGCTAGTTTAAATTTTAGTTTAAATAGCAAATAACTGTTGTAGGCCTGTGTTAGCCTAACTAGATTAAATTTATTTTAATTAGGGAATAACTGCAAGTTTATTTTAAGTTTAAACTTGATGTTTACAGTTTAGTAAACATACTTTTTCAACTGAAGCTCCCGAAAGCGTTGCTTTTTTTTCTCGCAGTGGGTCGTGAACCCAGCATTAAAACAGTTGGTAAAAATGGATGCACAAACCATTTGTGAACCCTATACAGTAAACGAGTAAAAAAATTCTGTGTTGACACCGGAATAGGTAAGAGTGGTGTAAAATCCATGACTATAACCAAAATCCAGAATGGTATTGACAAAGGTATTTTTACTGTAGATGATTTAAATGACTGGCTTACGCCATTAAGGGAAGCCAAACAACAAAAAGAGACGGAAAGGGATGAAGCTAGAGAATTGCAGCATCTTAAACTTCTCGAGGCTGAAAATGAAAACGCTAGGTTAGCCCAATTAGTAGATATTCAGCGTCATGAAGCCGAGTTAGCTAAAATATCTCAGCAGAAACTCGCTGATGAAGCTGAGAGAGCCAAAAGCCAGCAAGAGACTCGGCGGATGGAACTTGGCACTCAGTTTCAATTAAAACAACAAGAAAATGAATTAAAGAAAAAAGAATTAGAGCTAAGGGAAAAACAGCCAGTTATTCCTAGAGAGCCTAATACTCAAAATTCTCGCCATAGGAGCTTGCATAAATTAATGCCAGTATGGGGGGAAGAAAAGGGCCAGGATATTAGTGAATACTTGGTCCAGTTTGAGCGAACAGCTAAACAAGCAAAGGTTCCACCCAAAGAGTACACGCTAGAGCTACAGCCTCTTATAGGCTCGGTATTCACTCAAGTATGTGCTAGGTTAAGCGACAGTGATGCCGTTGATTACGACAAAGTAAAAGCTGAACTTTTAAACCAATTTCAGCTCACGCCAGAAGCTGCACGTGTTAAGTTCCGTATTTTCTCGAAGTCTACTGAACAAAGTTATAGTAAATTTGCGTTTAGGCTTAGGACGCAAATGGTGCAATGGTTTGATCATGCCAAAGCAAGTGCAGATGCTGGTAAGATCTCAGATCTGATTTTGCTAGAGCAATTTTTAGTAAATTGTCCCAACCAACTTAAGTACTGGCTTCAGGATTAGCCAGACATAGACTCAGTAGAAAAGGCAGCTATTTATGCCGATGAGTATGTTGCGCGTAGGCTAGTGTCTGCCGCGGAAAAGGACATACATCATGCTCCTGTTGGAGCTAATAAAGGAGATAACGCTCCTAAAACTTTTCAGCCTGTCAAACAGCCATCTCAGGTGCAAAAGAATTCGGGCAATGGTACTGGCCAAAACTCGAAATATGGTATTTTGCCTTATCAAACTGAAGCAAATGAAAATGGTGATAGGAAGCTAAACTGTTAAATAAACCTCTTAAGCACTGTTTCCTGTGTTCTAGTTTCGACCATTTAAGAAATACATGTCCATTACTTGAAAAGGTTACTGAACCTAAAATGGTGAATGCTTGTTTTGTTAACAATGTTGTTAAGACGTTAAACCAAATATGTTTAGATGTAAACTTGGTTGTAGAACTGTGTCAATTTTAAAAGACACTGGGAGTGAAGTGAACATAATTAGTAGTAAGTTAGCCCAAAACTGGCCTAAATTACCGACTAAAATATCATGCAAATCTGCTTTAAACAAACAAGTTGTTAATTACAACAGGTAAATTTGTTTTTGAAAACCAAGCAAGGTCTTTTAAAAACTACAGCATGCATTAGTCCAGCGCTAAAAGCTGATGTGGACATTATTCTAAGTGGACTGGCACTTGATGTTTTATGCGCTTCACGCAAGTCTAATGTGGTTTCTACACACAAAGTGCGGCATAAACCAGGGAGGGATAACTTAAATGCAGACGCCTCAAGCCGATACTTTCCTGTAGCTTAGTAATGTCACCAAAACAAAAATGGGTTGTTGTGAGTACTACCGAGTGGAACTCTCAGTTGTGTATTTTTTCTTAGACTCCATGTTGAGCTAGTTAAAAATCTTACATGAAATCCTGTACGAGTTTTTTTTCTTTACTTTCTATTGCACAAAAAAGTAAGACAAGTTTTCCATGTATTTCTTGAAAAAAAAATCTGAAGTTTTCTTGTGACTTTCTATATATAAAAAAAGTTATCAGAAGTTGTCAGGTGACCTGAAAATCTGTCCAGCGTGTTGTAAGTTAAGAATAGAGCCCACAGTTTTTTAGTACATGCCCATAGAATCCTTCTTTCTGAAATGTATTGCACACTAGGTTAGAGGGGAACGACCGGAGTTTTTTGGTAATTTTACTGGATAAAAACTAAAATTACAATGCGACATTCTCATGCCGGCGGGGACATATTAACAGACTATTGAGAGGCTGTGTCATTTTTAATTTGCAACGATATAACTTGTTAAATGATGTTTGTCAATGAAATTCTGGTCTGAATTTTTTTGATAGCGATTGCTCCTTTTCATTTCATCCTACCTGTATAAAGTGAAACGTGATCAGTCTCAATGTCTTGTCCTTGAGTGTTTGTATTATGCGCTGCTCAACATTTACTTGCACATGTTCAATTGTACTTGCATTTGGTTTAGCACTGATTCTTGCCACCTTGGGCGACAGGAAGTCAGCTCCTTCAGTTGGGGCGTGTAAGGAAGATCGTAATTTATCACTCAAGCAAACCCCCCCCCCCCTCGTGGTGTGGGAAGGCTTTGGTTATTTCCTAAATTCAGGTTCGTTACTGGCCTGTAACAGATTAGCCTGTTTTTAGATGTTCTTCTGTTTAGCTACTATTTCTCCAGGAACTACGATCATCCTTGTATGTCGTATCGGCAGAAATATGAGTAGGCTATTCAGTTCAGTAGTCCGTTGTGGCTGGGTTTATTAAAATAAATAAAAATACCATTTATTTATTTTGTGCTAATTTAACTTGGATCCCACTTGTTAAAATGCATGCCAAGAAAAGTTACGTGGATCCTTTTTTTCGTAAAAGTTGCATCCGGCTTTTACAAGCCATGAGACGTGATGTTCTGTAAATCCCTTCGAATTTACTTAATGTTTAATTAGGTAAATGTCGGATTCGTTTGGATACAAATATGTAACCTCGGTTGTTGACATGTAACCTTCCACTCGAGAAAAATGTAAATATTGTTAAATATTGTCATTTGAAAAGAAGATCGACCTTGTATCGGCCGTTTTTACGAATTGCATTTGTGACCATAGAAATGTATTTCAGCTTGGAGCCAGAAAACTGTAAGTACAAATGTGGTTGGAACCAATCTCGAAATCTTTTAGTTTGGGCATTAAATAAAATTCTAGTTAGTTTAAAATATAAATTTGTATTTTAATCTAGGTTAAACTTACAGTTTAGTGCTTCATTATTTGACACGGTTCACGTAACGTAATGGCAAGAGCGCTCGCACTCGTAGGCTAGTAACAGCTGTTAGCTAGTGCCAATGGCGAATTTTAGATTTGCGTGTCAACTCACTTAGAGTTGGAATTTTTCATTTATCGAGCTTTAGTCCTATAGCTATTAACTTGTAGTATTGCATAGCATTATTATTTTTAAAATAAAAATAAATTAATGTCAGCGTATTTCAGTTTGAAATTAGTATTGCTGAACCTATGATCATCAAACCGAAACCAGATCCAAAAGAGCCGTTTTTGGCCAATCACAGGGCACGAGCTCGGCCAATGAGATGCTCGTGTGCTTGGATGCTCTTTTCTCGGTCTTGAAGAAAGCGCGGGCGTCTAAACGACGTTTTTTTCCGGAAGTCAAGTTGCCGATCACTAGAAATTTAGGACTGCAACATGTAGCCAGCCAATAATCGCCTTAGGCGCAAACGCCTCAAGGCAATAGTCGAATTGAAATGCAGTTTATGAAATGGAGTTAGGTTTTCAACAAATGAGAAGCTTGAGCTCTCCTGTTCGTCCGCGTGAAGGCCCTGTAATTCTGTATTTAGGGAAACGGAGATTTGTAATCTGGGTCCCAAAACCACTGCAGATCGGCGGGACGCTATGCCTTTCCTAGAGTAGGCGCACGCTTAGCCGAGTAGCAGATAAGCTGAAGATGAAGAAGTCACGGTAGTTAGGTTTTCAACAAATGAGAAGCTTGAGCTCTCCTGTTCGTCCGCGTGAAGGCCCTGTAATTCTGTATTTAGGGAAACGGAGATTTGTAATCTGGGTCCCAAAACCACTGCAGATCGTCGGGACGCTATGCCTTTCCTAGAGTAGGCGCACGCTTAGCCGAGTAGCAGATAAGCTGAAGATGAAGAAGTCACGGTAGTACCATGACTTGGTAAGCTTTAGCTTTGTAAAGTACTTAAACTAAAATGTAGTCTAAAGATACTTTAGCTAATAAGATCTTAGGGGGAAGGGATCCTAAAATGATTTAGACCCCAAGAAAATTAATAACAATTAGTCCTAGCTCTTAAGCCCAACATTTCTTAGCCTACGCAATGAATGAGGACAAGCTAGTATGAGGTCCACGGGTTCCTAAAAACCTTGATAATTTATTAATTTTTTCCCGACCCAAAATCGTAAAGGGAAGAAGAATTAATATATTATTTTTTTGATTTTGTTCAAAATCATAACTTAACTTGTTTCATCGCAAAATGCCTGAAAAGTGAGTTAAACTATTTTTAACTGGTTCCATCCGTAAGTTGTGCACCCAACCGAAAGTTGTTTACCTTCAACATTAAATAGTTAACCTGTAACTTGTTGTGATATCTGCTATAAATAAATGTGCATATGTTTGAAATCGACTTCTTTTATTCTGACTTCTGCATTAATAAATTAAGTACGTTTAAATCATAACAGAGTTAAGGTTAGGTCTCATTCACGATTGAGTGGTGGCAGTTCTACCAGGATCGTCGAGAGGAAGGAGAATACTGCCAGTTAGGAAAAATGTTACGCCCCCCCTAGGGACTTTAGCTAGGCTTCGTAATAGTTATAAACAGGCACTCGTTCATTTCGTAGCAATTTAATAAACTCTTACCTTTTGTATTCCAGATATGTACAAACATTATTTCTTGTTTTCATATCGATAAAATAATAGTGATATAAGGCCTGAAACAGAAAAATACAGGCATAAGTTTCAGGGCACATGAAGGATGACTACTAACAGTCATCCATGCAGACAGAAGACAAAAGAAAAAGTGTGTTTATTGCCGAAAACTAGTAGCGCGCTCTAGCGTTAGAAAGTGGCACCACCGGTGCTTCTTCTGAAAGACTTGACTTGCAAAGTTTCCTTTTCGATTTGTGGCATTCCAACATGCAATGAAACCAAATGATACCAGTGAGACACACAAAAAATTATCAACATATTTTGGTTAACGATTAATATCAATTAATCCACTTAGCCTATCAATTAGAAGATTAAAAAAATTAATCTAGGCTAATCACTGACTGTGGGGAAATTCAGCAAAAAACTAAAGAGGTAAATCACACAAGGCATTTTACACAACATGTCCTTCTGGACGACGGTGGAAAACTCCCGCTTACCGTGCGGGTTTTGGAGGAGGGGGTGCCGGCTTCCCGCAGCCCGCTTCCCGCGCGCTGGAATTTATGCATCTTAATGGGAGTGTCCACTTCCCACGCGCAGGATTTTTGTCGATCTGGAGGAGGGTGGGAAAGTGCTGTTATAACCTTTTTTACATACTGGAAGTGCGGCCATAGCCAAGATGGGTCGAGGTCAAAGTGGGTCGAGGTCACCCATGGGAAAGTGCCTTTTGCTACCTCAGTGTCCTTTTCATACCAAAAAATGTCTTTTCGTTTCATGAGTCTTATTGCTAAGTAAATGCGTCCGAGCGGGAAGGTCACGTGACGTCATCCGAGGGGGAAGTTCTAATGCTTTTGGGGCATTCACATTGTAAGAACTCTAAAAAGCTTTCAAAGCGAAAAAAACACGAATTAGCAGCATTTTGGGGGTTCCCAAAACTGGAGGGGTTGTGTGAATGCTCTGTGAGCTTTCACATTGTGATTACTTTGAAAAGCTCTCAAGTGCTTCAAACTGTAAAAAATACAAATTGGCAACATTTTGGGGGTTCCCAAAACTGGAGGGGTCATGCAGATGCTTCTTGAGCTTTCACATTGTGGTAACTCTAAAACGCTTTAAGATGTGATAATGACGAATGAGCAACATTTGGGGGGTTCCCAAAACTGGAGGGGTCGTGCGAGTTCTGTTTGAGTTTTCACATTTTTTTCTACTTTCCGAGTTTTAGCATTTAAAAAAAAAGACCACATCATGGATTCTTCTTCAATTATTCTCTCTGGCACATACTCAGATTTGAGAATTAATTTAAAGACTCCCATTCATTTGGATTCTGAAAAAAAATTACGAATTGGCTCTGCCTAATTTAGACACGTACAACAGCATACACAACATCACCTCAAAAAATAACGAAATTCAATACACGACCATTGCTGGTGCTTCCTGGCAGGAAGTGTTAGTCACCCCGGGGGCTTATGAAATCGAAGATTTGAATAAATTTCTCAAGTTGGCGATAGATGCGAATGGCCACAGCAGGTATGCCATTACGATTCTTCCAAATCTAAACACTTTAAGAAAAGATTTGATAATTACCGATCCAAACTACGGCTTGTCCTTTTCGAGCAAAAAATAGTTTGGCTCCAGCTTTGGGGTTTGAATTGGGAAAATACGTGAGAAGTCGAGAAAGTCAAAATACTATCGACATTATGAGCGTCAATACAATTTTCGTCCACGTTGACATCATAGGCAATTCTTACCTAAACAACGATACTCAGCCCACTTTATATTCCTTTCATCCCAATTCCCCGCCTGGTTTCAACATCATAGAGTCGCCACATAATTTAATTTACCTCCTGGTTACTACAAAGTTAATCAGAAAGATAAGAGTTTGGCTCACTTCACTGACCAACGAGCCGTTGGATTTAAATGGCGAGATGCTCACGGTGCGTCTTCATTTGAGCTCTACGAGTTAAAAAAAAAGGATAAAAATGCCCGTGTTAGGAAAAAAGGGAAAGGACTATTTCCTAATTTTAACTCTAATAATAAAAAACAAATGGTTTGATGCCTAGAAACAAAGCTTTCATCAAATTCATAACAACACCCAGAAAATTAGCGTAGTAGAAGGTTTCTTAAAATCAACGAATCTTTGGTGTACGATTCATTGGTCGAGTC
Organism: Lithobius niger; assembly: GCA_023313725.1. Classification (NCBI taxonomy): domain Eukaryota; kingdom Metazoa; phylum Arthropoda; class Chilopoda; order Lithobiomorpha; family Lithobiidae; genus Lithobius; species Lithobius niger. Next base: position 41,041 of record JAHWFP010245387.1, on the reverse strand, counting down.
TTACACTACCACGAATACAATCTTATTGTCGGCACCAATCTCAATCACGTAAATTCGGAAATTCGAATGCACGTAGAAAACCAAGATTTATTTCTGCACGTTGCCAATAGTAGTGGTAAGTTGCGATATTACGTCACATACATACATTCTAACCTAACCTAACCTAACCTAAACTAACCTAATCTAAACTAACCTAACCTAACTTAACCTCCATATACACACATTCATAATGCACTTTCGGTCACGTGATCAAAATGGTGGTATATGGCGCACTTTCGGTCACGTGATGAAAAGTAGGTGCGTCACCGGTTTTCATCAATCTGGAGGAGAGTGAAAAAGTGCATTTTGCTACCTTTTTCCGGTTTTCGTCAATCTGGAAGAGGGACAAAAACTGCCTTTTGCTACCGTTTTTCGTTTTTAGGTCATATACACACACATATACCCCCACTTCCGGTCACGTGATAAGAGTGGGGGGTGCACTTCCGATCATCTGTTGAAAAGTGGGGTGTCACTTCCATTTTTTCCTCAATCTGGAGGACGGTGGAAAAGTGCTTTTTACTATCTGTTTGTCAGCTTTCATCGATCTGAAGCAGGGTAGGAAAGTACTTTTTGCTTCCTCCTATGATGTCACTTCCGGTCATGTGATAAAAGTAGGGGTAATGATGCACTTCAGATCACATGATGAAAAGTGGGGACGTCACTTCCGGTTTTTAGTCAATCTGGACGAAGGTGGCTTTTGTAACCTTTTTTCCGTTTTTTTGTTAATCTGGAGGGGATACCTTTTTCTACCTTTTTAGGTCACAAACATACATATCCCCAGTCACGAGATCAAAATGGGGGTGTCACTTACGGTGGGTAATGAAAAGTAGGGGGTATCATCGATCTAAAGGATGGTAGAAAAGTGCCATTTGCTACCCTTTTTTTTGTTTTCATCGATCTGGAGGATGGTGGGAAAGTGCCTCTCGGTAATTTTCTTCATTTTCATCGATCTGGAGGATGGTGGAAAAGTGTCTTTCAGTACCTTTTTTCATTATTAAAAATAAATAACAAAAAAAGAAAAGGCATGGATTCCAGTACAATAATTTTAACGGGAATAAGTGGCGAACTGAGCTGCAATTTAAAAACGCCCATATACCTAGACCCTAAAAAAGAGTATGAAATGGCGCTCGTCTCCTTGGATACGTACTACAGTATTTTCAATGTGCACGCTGACAATAACGAATTTTTGTACACCATCGATGGTGGAGCGAATTGGATCTAAGTGCGAGTCGTTCCCGGCGCTTACGAAATTTTGGACTTGAATTATTTTATACAGTCTACTTTGGAAGGAAGTGGTCACGAAAAAAATGCCATCGTTTTAGAACCGAATCACAATACTTTAAAAACAAATTTGGTTATAAATAATCCGCTCTACGGTGTTTTGGTTCTGGGAGATAATAATTTAGGAACTGTTCTAGGGTTCCTTCAGGGAACTTATACTAAAACTCAGCAAGGTCAAAAATCCGTGGATATAATGGGACTCAATATAATTTTACGATTATACCAACATAATCAATACGATTATACCAACATATTCGGGTCTTCCTATGTGAATGACGACACTCAACCTTGCATATACGCTTTTTAACCGGGAGTGCCACCGGGTTATAAGATGTTAATTTCCCCTCAAAATTTAATTTACCTTTCCATAACTACCGATAAGATTCGTAATATTCGTATTTGGTTAACTTCTCAAGATAATGAAATGATAAATTTAAACGGGGAAACCCTTACCGTCAGACTTCTGCTGAGGTCTAAAACATAATTTTGTACATATTAAAAAAAGAATGTTAGTATTTGAAAGAAAAAAAAGAATAATTGGAAAAGGATGCGTCGTAGATAATAATCAATTAAGGGCGAAAAACGCAGCATTCATCAAGTTTATAACGAGAGCGAGAAGATGAGTTTAACGGAACATTACCTCGATATAAACGAATCTTTACAACAAGATTCTTCTGTGGAGAGCTACGCATTTCACGAATATAATCCGATAGTAGGAACCAATCTAAACAACGTCAATGCGGAAATTAGAATCGTAATAGAAAACCAGGATTTGTTCTTACACGTCTCGAATAGTTATCTTCTGATTAAAGGCAGGTTACTGAATGCCGACGGTTCTAGTTTTGCCGATGCGGACGTAGTGTCTCTCATCAACAATGGTTCCATGTACCTGTTTTCCAGCATTAAATATCACTTGGGGGATAAGCTAGTGGACGAGTTAAATTACCCCGTTTGTGGGACTCTCATGAAAGGTCTCCTTACGTATGGCTCGACCTTTCAAGTGTCGTTGCTGGGGAACTGCTGGGCGTTAGATGTGGCAGAATCTTCCGCGGCCAATTTAAACGATAACATCGGATTCAAATTACGGCATTCAATCATCGTAAAGGTGACGACCTTCTCGTTCGTCATTCCTTTAAAACATTGCCTGGGATTTTTCGAAAATTATGACAAGGTGCTGTATGGTGCCAAGCATATCCTAACGTTGTCTAGGGCGAGCAATGACGATACTGTATTCAGGGCAGCTGCAACAGCCGTTGGGAAAGTCGAATTGAGTAACGTTTCGTGGCACGTACTGCACGTAACCACATCCGACGAGCAAAAACTCAGGCGTTTTAGCTACATAGAAGGTGGGATGAATGTGGCCTTGGGGTTTAGGCACTGGCATTACGATAGTTGCAAACCTCCCCAGAGCACTAGTTTCACGCGTGCCCACTACTTCAGCCGTCGAAAAACCGAGGTGGGTCATTCTAGGTCTGCAGACTGATAGAAAAGATGCGCCAACGAAAAAATCCAGCCGTATTCGATCACTGTAGTCTTCAAGATGCTCACGTAACTTTAAATTCCGAACGTTACCCGTTCATGGACTTGAACATAAATTACGCTACTGGAGAATACTCGATCCTGTATAGAATGGCTCAAGAGTTTAGACGCGCTTTGTACGATGTCGGAAACTTGTGTATCGATTCGGTGCAGTTCAAAAAGACGTATCCTCTAGTAGTTTTGGACTGTACCAAGCAGTCTGAGAGACTTCAGTCCGGCATAGTCGACGTACAAGTAAAGTTGAAATTTAACGTCGCGGTTACAGCTAACACGACGTGCCACGTGCTGTTGATCGGAGATAGAAAAGTGAGTTTGAAATTAGATAAAGGCAAAGTCGAAGTGATTTATTAAAAAAGAGAGATGGGAAAGCAAAAAATAAAAAGAAGCAAGATTGTAAAACGTAAAAAAATCCGAAAAAAAGAGGAGGGTTTTTACCGTTGTTAGCGTTACTCGGTCCACTCATAGCCGGAGTAGGAGGTCTAGCTGGTGGTGCTTCAGGCATTACTATGGCTGTTAAGAAAGCTTAGAACGATGCTAAGGTGTTAGAAGAGATGGTGAGACATAATAAGAAAATGGAAGGTTCAGGTTTGAAGAAGAAAAAAAAAGCGAAGCATGGCAGAGGGCTCTTTCTAAGACCAGTGAAGGTCTGATCGATTTTACTAAACCGTTAACAATTCTCGATTTAAATAGATTGGTGAAAGTCTTGAAAATTCCTAAATACAGAGGTTCTTTCAGCAAGGATCGGCTGCCGCTGAAACCTGAACCTCGCAGTGAATGCGGTATCGTTAATCTCGAAGATTTTCACGATGGAGACGGGAGTCATTGGGTGGCCTACTCGACGATTACAGACACACTCTGCTATTTCGACAGTTTCGGTAATTTGGAACCTCCCACATCGATCTCCGAGTACTTGGGTCCCGTTAAATACAATCACAACAGAGTGCAGAATTTTAATCAAATATGGTGCGGACATTACTGTTTGTATTTTTTAAGAGCATTGGTTAAGAGCGGCGTTTACGAGATGGTTTTGGATGAGATGGTTCTTTAAATTATTTGCTATTGGGAATGTATGTACAAATCTAATTTAACGGGAACTTACGTGGAATTTTTAAACTAAAATTATCAATCCTCTTCTATGACAAATTTCACTGTTCTGTTATGCAATCTTATTGCCTCTTTACGAATTTCCCAGATAGGTATAAATCTACTTGAACATCTGTTCTATGTGGAAAGACAACCTCGGACATTATATAAATGTATGAATATTCATTAAACAACATTGATCCACCTGTAGAATGATCTGGATCCATTTAGCAATGATTAAAAGAGTCACCCAATCTCGTTCTGCGTCTTGGCCAAAGTTGAAAATATTGGTTATTGAAATCTTCATCTTATTTATAGTTTTTCAGATTTATAGCATTTCCACTTCTTATACATCGTAAGGTCAAACTTTTATGAAGAGTTGTAATTGTCCACTGGGGGTAGATATCACCACATCGTGCAAGCAATAGTGTTTCGTTATTTGTATGTGTTGACGAGGATAGTTATTGATACACATGAAAAAATCACATTTTTGGATAGGCCCACTCGCCCGAAAACTGATTAATATTGGACAAATAATTTGGACATATTCCATAGTGGTCGCATGATGATATGTGTATGGTGGTGCCGTAGTAGTTTATTATTCGCTGAGAATTCTCCCCTCTCTAAATATAAGACGTTTTGGAAAGTCGTCGATAGATCAGTTTTAAGGTTTTCCAATTTACTTTCTAAATCGGTTAGCTGAGAATAAGTTGCAGCATCTTCTGCATCTATGCCCGGAGCAACTTTAGTTAAACGTTTATTTCCCACATCAAATTCCCGATCAGAGTTAAAATTTTGTTGAGGATCAGTTTCAGATGCTACCTGTTTAGTCCGGAGGATATATCCCCAATAGGACGAAATTGTGCATTTTATCGTAAAAGCATGAAACTTGGCACAATTGTTGTTTACATCAAATTAAGACTTTTAAGCGTTGTAGGCAATCTCCTCAATTGCTATGAGCCGCCATATTGGAAAATGGCGGCCAAATAGTCTAAAATTGTGCATTTTCATTGTAAAAGCATGAAATTTAACAGGAATGTTGTTTGCATTAAATTAAGAATTTTAAGCGTTGAAGGCTTTCTCCTGAATTACTATGAGCCGCCATATTGGAAATTGGCAGCCAAAATGGCAGTCAAATTAAGTTTTTTCTCATAACTTCTGAACGAATCAACAGATTAAACTTTTCTTTTTTTATCTCTGTTGTCCGTAATTAATTTTTTTTTACAAAAAAAAACTGAAATAACTTTTCATACGACTAATCATTTAATCTGAAAACCTGACTTGTAACTACTGCTTCACGGAATTCAGTGTGTTATACGGTATGAATATTTTTTATTATACGATTTGCTTACTTATGGCTTAATAGGCCCATGAATTTGTGATTAGTGCAAAGATGAAACCAACGGCATTCACCCTTGAAAGCAATTGTAAATAACCTATCAAACTTATACTAAAATCTAGACACATGCAAGTGTGTTGCCGCCAGATGATTTATTGCTGTTGGGGCTTAATTGTTTGAACGCAACTGTTAGAGTGTAATTGTTGTCATGTTAACTGTAATGAGCTCCATGTAATCCATTCTGGGTGCTGCAGACATAGGGCCTAGGCCTAGGCGAGTACAAGCTCATTACAAAGGGTCAAAGGGTACGGTTAACGCTCGCTAAAACCCTTTGACCCTTTGTAATGAGCTTGTACATGATTGCAGCATACTGGTGTAAATTTCCAGTGCAGTAGAAATCTTAGGAAATCGTTGGAATCAGGTGTCATGGGTCCAGTAACGAAGAATACCACAACATTAAAGTTTGGGAAGGTGTCTTTTGTGGAGAAAACGTGTCCTCAATAACGTTGATTTTTGTTACTGGCTAGATAGCTAGCTTTCATTTAACTTTCGAACTATTAGTAGGTGCGATTAACTTGGCTAATAAGATTAACCTTGGTGGCCTTTCCCTGGTTGGATGATATCACTACTTTCAAAGACCGACCCTTTTTAGAAACTTGGTAGCTTCTCTTATACCAGTTTTGGTTTTGTGTGGATATCAATAACGAAACAGGCCGTTTGCCCGAATTCGACACTTTCAATGTTATTTATTGAAACATTGAATTCCCTTTCACAGTTAGCAAAAAATATACACCTTAGCAAAATTATACACTGTTCCTTTATTGTTCTTCATGAAATATCATTTCCAATGATACCAAACATATCAAAATTACATTCCCTGCCTTTATTGTTCCTCTTGACATTTTCCTTTCCAATGATATACTAAATACAACCAAAAGTAAGTACTGGAAGTGGTATGAATGAATCATTATTAATGCATAGTATGTGCCGTAATGTAAATAACAGGTTTTTATAGTGCTCAAAATTGAAGGAATTGTTCACTTTTTGTGAAAAGTGTTAAGTATGGTATGAATGCACATGAAGGGTAACTAGAAAAAAAAGGCTATATGATAGCAAGTTCAAAAACCCCTCGAGGGGGCGGTGGAGGGGGTAACTTACTGTTCCCCAAACGGCTCTCTGGCTGTAACTCTCTTACCGTCAACAAATCAAAAGCATAAAGTGAAGCAAAGACGTTCAGCACACAATTCTGGACAGGAAAGAGATTATACATCTTTTACGCAAGAGCAATCCTTGAACCACACAATCGTATTTTAAGTTTTATCACCCTTAATTCACACGGACACTCCTTCTTTCAATTGGTTGCTATAGTTAGTTTAGTGTTCTAAGTGCTTGCGAGCCCTTTAATAGCTCAAAATAGATGTGCTTCGAATTTTCTGAAAGGGTGGTATCTATTCTTTTCATCAATCGTAACCGAATTTTTTACCTCAGGTAGGGATCGTCCTACACCCACTGAAAGGCGAAGGGGTAACGGCGTAGTGGCGAAAGCGTAAGGAGATTTTAGAATTCAAAGTGCTCTTGCGAGCCTTCTAATAGCCCGAAATGGACATGCTTAGAGTTTTCTGAAAGGTGGCGATCTATTCTTTCCACCAATCCTAACCAAAGTTATTTAACTTAGATAAAGACTATTCTACAGCCATTAAAGGTGAAGAGGTAAAGGCATAGCAGTGAAAGCATATTTGATTTTCGAATTCAAAGTGGTCTTGTGAGACCTCTAATAGCCCGAAATGAACATGCTTAGATTTTTCTGAAAGGTGGGTATGTATTATTTCCATTAGTCCTAACCGAAAATTTTTAACTTAGGCAGGAATTGTCCTACACTCATTTAAAGGATGGCGTAGCGGCGAAAGCGAATCGTGATCTGCGAATTCAAAGTGCGCTTGCAAGCCTTCTAATAGCCCGAAATTGACATACTTAGGATTTTCTGAAAGGTGGCGATCTATTCTTTCCATCAATCCTAGACGAAAATTGTTTCGCTTAGATAGGGACCGTCCTACACCCGTTTAAATTTGTAGCTGGAATTGGTGTAGCGTCTAGTTTCAATTTCAAAGTGCCATTGTTATGTTCACATTTGTATTCTTATCTAAGCTAAACATTTTCGGTTAAGATTGAAAGAAAGAATAGATTCATACCTTTCAGAAAATCCTAAGCATCTTCATTTTGGGCTATTAGAGGGCTTGCAAGAGCACTTTGAGTTTGAAAATCATCATGCGCTTTCGCCATTACCTCTTCACCTTTAAATGGGTGTAGGACGGTCGCTATCTAAGTTAAACAATTTCGTTTAGGATTGATGGAAAGAATAGATCGCCACCTTTCAGAAAATCCTAACCATGTACATTTCGGGCTGTTTTTCATAGTTATGGAAAACAAGTAATTGGGCGCCATTTTCCAATAGGCGGCTCATAGCGTCTGAGGAGAATGTCTACAACGCTTAAATTCTTAATAATTCTAAGTAAACATCATTCTTGCCAGGTTTCACGCTTTTATGATAAAAATGCACGATTTTAGACAATTGGGCCGCCATTTTCCAATAGGGCGGCTCATAGCACTTTGGGAGAATGCCTACAACGCTTAAAATTCCTAATTTGATGTAAACAACATTTCTGCCAAGTTTCATGCTTTTATGATAAAAATGCACAATTTTAGGAATATCCTCCGTACTAGTTGGTCGAGTTTTTGCGTCACGTACTCCTTCAAATTATCTATCGAAGAAGATAGGTTGGTTCCCAACTCGCTTAGTTGAAAATTGGTAACAGCGTCTTCGATGTCTATTCCACGAGCGAGTTTAATTAAACGATTGTTCCGCATGTTATAATCTGGAACAACTTTTGCATCGATATATTCTTTCGTAGCAACGTCCCTAGACTGGGAGGGAGATGCGACGTCTTTAATTTGCCTATTTTCAGCGTTAAAATGTCCATCTGGATCCTTCTTCAAGCATACGTTGAAATTAAGTATTTTTACGTCGGTTTCTAATTCAGTAAACTGGGAATAAATTACGACGTCTTCGGGTTCTGTGGCAGCTCCGACTTTAGTCAGACGCTTATTCCGCATGTCGTAATCATGATTTGGGTCTAATATAAATCCTACTGCCTTCAAATCATCTATCAAGAAGATAGGTTGGTTCCTAACTCGCTTAATTGAGAATAAGTAACAGCGGCTTCGAGTTCTATCCCCAGAGCGAGTTTAATTAAACGATTGTTCCGCATGTTATAATCTGGCACAACTTTTGTATCGATATATTCTTTCGTAGCAACGTCCCTAGACTGGGAGGGGGGTGCGACATCTTTAATTCGTTTCTTTTCAGCATTAAAATGTCCGTCAGCATCTTTCTTCAATCCTACGTCAGCTTTAAATATTTTTACGTCGTTTTCTAATTCGGTAAATTGGGAATAAATTACGACATCTTCAGGCTCTGTAGCAGCTCCGACTTTAGTAAGTCGCTTATTCTACATGTCATAATCATGGTCAGGTCTAGTATAAATCCTACACACAGAGCTCCTTTCACATCTCTTTGCATTCGTTTCAAAGATTGTCCAAATCTATTAACTGGCATTTTGACGATTCTTTTTTTTATTTATAAACAAAAGGAATAAGAAATTTAAAAAATGTCTCATTCTACCTGGCACGGAAATCTTTCGAGTCTTCTGCAGTCAAATTCTCTAGAAGTTAGAACGGAGAATGCAACGGATTTAAAAAGGGAGTAAAGTACGTCTTGTCTCCTTCCATATATTTTGAGGATTTAAGAGGAATAGGTTCTCCAATTTTGAACAAAGGTTCCAGGTGTAAGGGTTGGATTTCTCCGTCGGACCTCGAATCTCAAAACGCGATGAAGAATCTTAAACAATACATCTGCTAAAAATAAGAAATTGAAACTGATGAGCAGAAACCCGTTTCTTTGACTATTTTCTGTTACCCCAATTATTCACACCCCGTTTCAATATGCTACCCATTCTGTCAAAAGGCAGACGGTGAATCGGATAAGCCGCTTCGTCTCAGAACGTGGGTGTACAACAACATCCACAAAACTAAAGGAAAACTTAACAAAAATGTTAGAGAAAAACCGTGGTTTAACTTGGCTCCGTGTGGAAGTATGTCCTTGTCGGAAGTTAGTGGTAAAATTAACTCCGTGCACATCAGCAACGACGCTCTCAGAACCATAAAACTTTGGTGTAATGTAGAGTATGAGTCGTCGAATCTAATACATCCAACGAAAAGTTTTCGGATAAAGACTTTATGAGTTTGATTTCTGAATAAGAAAAAACGATGGATATTCAAAATTACGATTTCCTAGTGCCGATCAAGAAACCCAAAAATCACCCATTTCTACCTTCAAACATCAGATGCCTGATTATATGACCGGCAAACTGCGGGAAGACTAACTTACTGTTTAATTTTATCTGTAACGAAGGATGGTTGGCTTACGACAGATTATACGTGTACACCAAAACACTGTGTCAAGCGAAATACAGAGCTTTACAGTCTATATTTTCCGAAATTGAGGTAGCCATAGGGAGGGAGATGGCAAGTTTTCACGACTCTCAAAACAATTTAATTCCTCCCGAGGAGTTGGACACCAACTTTCGTAATCTCGTGGTTTTTGACGATGTTCTTTTAGACAAACAAAAAAAACATAGCACGTTACTTTGCTCAAGGCCGTCTTCTAACGCCGACGTTTTTTATTGCAGTCAGTCTTACACCAGAATTCCCAAACAAGTGGTTAGAGATAACATTAATTTATTAGTCATATTTCCCGTGGACAATTTAAGCCTGAAACATTTATACGAAAATCACATTGGTCCGGACATGGAATTTCCGGAGTTTAAAACGTTGTGTAGAACGTGTTGGGACGATCCGTAGGGGTTTTTATCGATAGACAAAACGTTAAATGAGGGACGTTATAAACGTAAGTTTTCGTTTGATGATAAAAACAAACGAAAGAAAAAAGATAACATGGAAAAGAAACGTGAAATAGTAAATCTCAAAACACGTTTACGTGAAAAATTTTTTAATCAACGTTTGGACGAACGAGATCAAGAAGAATCTTTGAAATCTGTCGTTGTTAATCCACCGCCCGTAGCGAGTCCTGCAAAGCGATTGCCAGTTTTCCAATGAGAAAACGACTAAAACGTATACAAATTATTACTCCCATAAAAAAAACTCATAAATTCGAAGGTGAAGATGATGAAGAGTGGGTAACCACGGGGAACGATACGGAGAAGTTTGAATCGCCGAAACCTTCCATCGAGCATTCAACTCCGATAGCGCGAGATCCCAATCTTTCAGAATGCTCGACTCCCGCTCCAGCTACGCGAACCGAATATGCATCTATCAGTACGGGTTTGAAAGTCACCCCCACACTTTCGGCAATACAAAATAGACGCGTGTCGACGCCTCCAGAACTTCCAAATTTCCCAACCCTCAGATCTTTGGATAGTCTCTTACCTGGCCAAGTCATAGGTCAAACAGCGAAATATTTCCTGATGAAATTTTTCCAAAATCCCAAAGAGACTGATCCTGGCTTCGGACTGCAATACGACATGAAAACTGGAGAAATGAGCATTGCTAATAAACCCGTAAAAATATTTGAGAACGACATAGTGGTCGGTGTTAATCAGTACGCGGGAATACGAGGACTTTGGAGTTTGCTGGTTTTTAAAGATTTGAAGGAACCGTCGTACGCTCCCGAAGTTAAGGCGAGTTACGCTCCTCTTTTAAAAAACACGCACGCTATCTATCAAAACAACGATCCGGGCACTCGAAAACCTAAGTCAAATCGTAGTGCCAAGTACGTGTTGATAATCGGTCCTATCTGGGAGGATATGAAGAAAACGAAGAAAAAGGGAACTCGTATGGTAAAAAAAACTGGGAGCAGGGTGGATTACAGGTACTATGACGATCCTAACAATCTGAGGCTTTTGTACGGGTCAATCCAAGCGGGTCACGACGGTCACAGGAACGAAATGATAGAAATTTTATCGGAATTGGAACAACGACAGGTCATCACCGCTCGAGAAAAAAAGAACGCTTATCAGAATTTAGGTCTACGATAAAAAATTAGTATAATAAAAATTGAGGCCAAAATGAAGTATTGCGTGAAATGTAAACGATCCATACCTAACCGGCCTGAACCTCCTACTACTATAACATCAAAAAATAACAGAAGCATGGAAGTCTACTTTTGCGAAGTGTGCGGAACGAAAAGATCCTCCTTCATCAAGTCTGGGAAAGGAATCATAAATAAAATCATAGACCATTTACCGGTAGAAGTACATTTACCCGGATATCAATATTGCGGACCAGGAACAAAACTAAACCAGAGATTGGTTAGAAGGGATCCTGGAATAAATAAACTGGATGAGGCGTGTAAAGAACACGACATCGCCTACTCAAAAAGCTCACATTTAAACGCACGGCACGTCGCCGATGAAATTCTTATATCTAAAGCTCGAAAAGTACGTAAAGATCCTTCGACCTCTTGGAGAGAAAAATTAGCAGCTGCGATCGTTAAAAAAATCATGGGCAGGAAGCTCAAGTTTGGAATGGGAAGAGAAAAAAACGAAATGGATCAACTCGTAAACGAACTCCACAAACCGACGCGGAAACATATTCCGAGGCGGAAATTGATTGTGTGGAGTCTGAATGATCTATGACAAGCAGACTTGGTGGAAATGATACCTTACTCTAACGTTAATAAAGGATTTAACTACCTACTGACTTGCATTAACGTCATGTCCAAGTTTTCTTGGGCCATTCCCCTTAAATCAAAATCCGGTATACTCGTTACGGAAGCCTTTAAAAAGATACTCGAAGGAACGACACCCCCTAAAAATTTACAAGGTGATTTAGGCAGTGAATTCTACAATAAAAACTTTGAAGCGCTCCTTAAGCGTCACAACATCAACCTGTACTCTACCCACTCTGAGAAGAAAGCGAGCGTTGTAGAATGTTTCAACATTACGCTGAAAACTCGCATGTGGAAACAATTCACCAAGCAGGGGAACTACCAATGGATACACATTATTGATGAGTTAGTTTCACGGTACAATGACACCGTTCACTCCACAACTAAACTAAAATCGAGGGAAGTAACCAGACGTCACGAATCATCACTGAAAATTAAATCGAAACAATCATTGAAAAAACCCAAATTTGTCGTAGGAAATAAAGTCAGAATTTCTAAAGTTAAGAAAATTTTTGATAAAGGGTATTTACATAATTTTACTAACGAAGTCTTCACGATCCGTAAAGTGCAAAAAACCGAACCTGTTACTTATCTATTAAAAGACGAATTGGGTGAGGCGGTGCTCGGAGGTTTCTACGAACAAGAAATTTTAAAAACACTCGTACCCAATTTATTTTTAGTAGAGAAAGAATTGCAAAAAAAGAAAGGCAAAGATGGAAAAATCCTGTACTTTGTTAAATGGAAGGGATACGATTCAAAATTTAATAGTTGGACGGATAATGTTAGCAGTTTATCCCTTTAAATAATTTCGACTTGATTTTTAAGTACAACATATCATATTAACAGTTTATTCTCGTCCGAATCTAAATATTAATTTTCTTTCATCCATTTTCTGCTTCTAGCTGTGATCATTTCCTCTGACCTAGCTTTTCTGTCGCACGTTTCTTACTAATAGCAGCGGCCATTTTATCCAACCTAGCTTTTCTCTGTTCAACAGTTTCTGTCTCGCGTTTCTTAGCAATAGCAGCGGCCATTTTATCCAACCTAGCTTTTCTCTGGTCGACAGTTTCCATCGCAAGTTTTTTACGAGAAGCAGCGGCTCTTTTTCTCTTATTAGCCAGTACTTTTTCTTTTTTGCTTCGTTTTGTTATTTCACCGGCCGATGCTTCTTCCCCCCCCCATTTTTCTCCAGCGAAGCTCGCTATTCAGCTTCTTCATCTTCCATCGGATCAATTAAGTTGTCTATAAAATCGTGTGCTATGCCCGACAAATCTCTTATCATCGTAGGGAGATATGGATGATTTTGAAATTTCAACTGTGGCTAGCTGATGGATCTTTACTTCGAATGCTCATCCAAGCGGCGTTTGAAGATGTTTTCAGAAATAGTGCTTTTTTGTAGTCTTCGTGACTGAGACTTTTTTTGATATATACTTTAGTAATCCCTTTAGCTTTTTAATGCTCTCTTCCCCTACTAGAACTGAGTACATTTTTGCTTTCAAGCCTACAATTTCTTTCACCGGGATGCCAGCCGTCTCATCTTTCATTTTTTCCCAGGACTTGTTTATTTTTAACGCTGTATAGAGGATGGGATGGATCGTAATTGCTGGTGTCGAATCTATCTGACTCAGTTTTCACGTCGTGGTAGAAATCGTCAGTCTCTACTTCATAGAACAGACAGTCGGTGTCTGTGAAAAGTAAACGCGCACGGTCTCCATATTTTGGACGCATGAACTCGTAGTGAAATTCATACATTGTGAGTTTGGAAAGTTCGACGATGCAAAAACCGGAGTAAGTCGGTAAGTCACACTTGATGTTACGAAGTCTCAAGTTTACTTGTACGAGATTTTCATTGAGGATCTTGAACGAATCTGCGTGTGATAGAGTGCTGTATTTGACAGATTTTTTTAGATTGTCGGATAACTTCACGGATAAACGCCCCTATTTGTTTTCCATTTTTTTTCCAAATACCGAATTATTTTTCAGTTTGAAAAATTTTTTTTCGAAGGTCGTCGTTGCGAGTTGACGCTTCTCGGTGTTAAATTCTACGTAAGATTTTAGCCATTGCTTCTAACGAAATTTTAGACTTCTGTGAATACCTTTCAAAATAAAACCATGCTTCAAGTAGAATTGTAAATTTCTGTAGTGAACTACATAGTTTTTCTTTGGGAGCAGGTTGGTTTCAGTTCAGAAGCAGAAACGGTCTTCTTGTTTCCTGCCATTTCTTTCATGAAGGGAGACACGAGTTTTGGTATTATTTTAAACTTTTCCGGTGCTAAAGGATAATCGTTGTGATCGTCATGTAGCTCGGATGGATAGTCCAAGTCCAAGTCCATTTCCAATATATAACCATATTCCTAATCTTTTTCAACTGATGCCAAGCAAAATTCGAAAATTTCTTTCCTCGTCAGCCAGCTAAATCTATCGTATGGAAGGAATTCGGTCATGGCTAGTCCGTATAAGTTGTTGACATCCAAATCTACTAGATACAGACTAGGTAGATTCTCGTTGTCGGTGTCTGGTAGGTATTTGTTATTGGGGATTGAGTGCCTTTTTGACACGAAAGTTGTTCCACCTCTGATACCGGAAGTTATAAAGTTATGCTTTCCCCGATGTGTAAACAGTTCTAGTTCGGCTTCAGTTTTTTTCAATGCAGCGGCCTAATTAAATCCTGGTGTGGATAGATAGTAGCATGGATATATGCCATCATTGAGCAAACATGTTTCCCTGAAAGTTTGAAAAACGTTGGCTAGAAGATACACATCGATCATCTGATATACGAGATGATAATTTTTAAAAACCTTCTCTTTCAGCAAGTTCCAAACTGACGTAGCGTAATCATACTCTGTGTCAGTGATGCCTTGACCTCGTAGAGTGGAGAAGAATGCCGCTTTAGGAGGTAATTTCCGTTCTTCAAACACGTCCGTATACTGCACGTACTCGTATGGGTAGTGGCCTTTTATCGTCAATAAATCCGAGACCTCCCCCGTCTCGAACCATTCTACCGATTCAAGAGCAGTTTTTGTGATGTTGAAGGGTCGATCTTTCTTGTGGTTTTTAGCCAAAGATTCCAGCGATGAAGATAGGAAATTATAACTGTCTAAAAAACGTAACCTTACCGAAAAGTTCTTATCATTGAAGCAAGAGTACCTAATAATGGTCATACTCATAAAACGCTCGGTGTTTCTACCAAGAACGTCCACTCCCGAAGGGAAATTTTTGCCATTGAAATCAGTAGATGCATATCGTAGCCTTTTAAATTATGGAAGACGATTGGGATAGTATTTATGCTCCTTGCATCCAGATTGCATTTTACGTGAGAAGCACCTCTGAACTTTCCTGTAAAGTGACAGTGATCTCTCACTTTCTTCAATGAGAGATCATCTTCAAGCATGACTTTGTTGCAGTAGTAGCAAGTATCAGCTCTCAAGAACTGAATTTCCTATTCGGCACTCATCATCAGAGGTTTTGGCCACGATAAAATCTTAGCAAACTTGTTAATTTCGATATTCATATATTCGTAAAACTTATCAACTGCATCCTCACCGAGGTAGAATTTTTGACTCACGATTTCAATTTCTGGGCCAATAACCACGTATCCAAAACTACTAGGTGAATGCAAACTGACTTTGGTAGACGAACTCAAACATGGATCGATATTACTAGTTTGTACGGGTCTGAGCATACATTCGAAATCTGCATAAATTATCCAAGGATGAGGATTGCGTCTTTTATAGTGTAGGAATTTTAATGTGTTATTACCAGGTAGTAGAAAAGTAAGTACTTGCTCCTTATTCAGTCTCACACATTTACCAACGTGCTCCATCATGGATTGTTCTTAAGTAAATACCGCGAAGCAGTTACGACAGTACAATTTTCTATGTGTTCCAACACTTTGATATCGGAGTAGCCTATCAATATCGAGGATGCTGCAGTAATGACTATTTCCTTTGTCGTCGGCTATTAATAAAAACTTAATTACTTCCCCTTCCATGTTTTTGTTCACTCTCACCAGATGTAATCCTATCGAGCCCTTATACGAAATTACATTAACGGATAAATTGTTGGCTCGTTCGAAGGAATCAATTTGTCGTAGACTCACGGGAAACTTCAACATGGAATGGTCTACAGTATTCAAAAATGGTTCGTAATATTTAACCTCGGTTTCGTAGCACTTCATTTTAGCGGCTAATATTGAATACAGAAAGCACTTTTCGTCAGAATTTTCCACATTTTCTATAGCTTCGCTTTTCTTGCGTAATGCCTTTGGTAAGCGTAAGAAAGAACTAGGATGTAAAGGATCGATTTTTTCTACTTTTAGGAGCATACCATAAACTTTCGAAATGCGGCAACTACTGCCTTTTTTCTCAAAAGCCTCGACGGATTTCTATAGTTTTTTGTAAGCATTCTCCAATACTTCCGACACGTCAGATTCGTTATGAATAGTTATATAGAGGGACCAGAAAAAGGGTCGCGCGATGTTGGAATCCCTGGAAAAATCTATCACTAAACACAGTTGAACTTTACAGTTGGTCAGTTCATCGAAGCAGGTCTTAATAAGAAGTTCGAGCGGATGATGGAGTAGTTGGACTGCTACATATGGGTCGGCACATTCAATTTCTCTGGATTAAAATCCGGTGTGTATCACCATGTGCCAAAGTGCAACTTACTTCACCTTCAATATCATTCAACTCGTTTTCGAAGAGTAAGCACTCTGGTCAAAGATTGGATCGATGGATGGGAAGATGATGGATCAAATCTTCCTGAGTTGCGTACATATTTCCACAGTACACACACGTAAACAATGATTTTGAATTCATTTTCTTTTTCTCGAAAGAAAAATCATTTATTCTTTTTATTTTATTCTTTTATTATATACAAAATAATTTTCCAAAGAAACATGAAGAAAAAACTACATCCGGACTGAAATTTATTTTTTTGGAGCTCCAGGATACAGAAAAAAACTTTAAAAAACTTAGAAAAACTTGGAAAAAAACTTGGTGCAGGTTCCCTATTGATATGGTGCATGTAGCCCTGCCCAACTGCACCAAGGCTGGGAGGCCGTGTGTTCGAGTCCAGAGCTTCATCCGGACTGAATATTTATTTTTCCGAACCTCCTTATAAAGGGGCACTCCTCGAAAAAAACTCTGCATTTTCCTTTTTTTTTTATTTTGATTGGTTGGAGAAAGGGGATTCGCCCAGGAAAAAAAGTGGTAAAATTTTTTTTTCTCTTTGTTTTCATTGGTTGGAGAAATGGGACTTCACTTTATCTTCATTTTGATTGGTTGGCAAAACGGGAGTTTTGATTGGTTGAAGGATCCTATATAAGGTGGGTTAAGAAAATAAATTTCAGTCTGGATGTAGTTCTGGACTTGAAAACACGCCCTCCCGACCTTGGTGCAGTTGGGCAGGGCTACATGTACCATATATGTAGAGAACTTCGCTCACTCCCCCTTGAATTGTAGTACCCCCCTCGAATTGTAACACCCCCCTCGAATTGTAGTGCACCCTTCAATTGGTGGGTTTGTGAGTATGTTTACAGGCACTTGTTCCCAACCGATAAGGTGCATGTAGCCCTGCTCAACTGCACCAAGGCTGGGAGGCCGTGTGTTCAAGTCCAGAGCTACATCCGGACTGGATTTTCTCGAATTTTGTTTTGATACTTAACTTACTGGACTGGCTGTAACGGTAATGGGTGTAAACTTACAAAAATGCACTTTAAAAATCAACTGTAACTCTCAATACATCAGAGTTTGGTTCAAAACACTCTCCAGTAATAATGACAGTTGATTGTTTAAAGGTTTTTCGTTATCACCTAAACTCACCGCCTCACTAAGACTAATATTCTTAATATCACACAAAACACAAACTTAGTAGAAATCCCAGAAGTGATGTCATAACCGGAAGTGACGACATAACCGGAAGTAACGTCTAACAGGAAGTGACATCATACAGGAAGTGATGTCATAAGCTCCGCACACCAGAAACCTCACCCACTGGAAGTGACATCATAGCCTCTTTCATCACATGACTGGAAGTGTCGTCATTACCCCCACTTTTCATAACGTGATCATTAGTGGGGGCTATCACCACATCATTGCCACCACTTTTATCAAGCGGAGAGAAGTGGGGGGCTATATATATCACCACATCATTACCCCTCCCCCATACTTGATCACGTGACTGGAAGTGAGGGTAATGATGTGTGTATATGACCTGAAAACGAAAAAATGTAGGCCCACCCTCCTCCAGATTGACGAAAAACGAAATAAAGGTAGCAAAAGACACACCATACTCCAGATTTAACAGAACCGGAAGTGAAGTATTTCACCACTTTTCATCACGAAGACTGGAAGTGCAGCCCTCACTTTGATCACATGATTGGAAGTGGGGTACATGTCTGTATGACCTAAAAACGAAAAAAGATAGCAAAAGGCACTTTTTCCACCCTCCTCCAGATTGACGAAAACTGGAAAAAAGGTAGGAAAAGGCATTTTTTCACCCTCCTCCAGATTGTCATACACCGGAAGTGACGTCCCCACTTTACATCACGTGACCGAAAGTGCGCCATTTACCACCACTTTGATCACGTGATCGAAAGTGGGGTACGAATGTGAGCATATAACCTAAAAACGAAAAACGGTAGCAAAAGGCACTTTTTTACCGTCCTCCAGATTGACGAGAACCGGGAAAAAGGTAGCGAAAGGCATTTTTTCACTCTCCTCCAGATTGACGAGAACCGGAAGTGACGCCACCACTTTTCATCACGTGACCAAAAGTGCGCCATTTACCACCACTTAGATCATGTGACCGAAAGTGGAGTATGAATGTGTGTATATGGAGGCTAGTTTAGGTTAGGTTAGGTTAGGTTAGTTTCGGTTAGGTTAGGTTAGGTTAGTTTAGGTTAGGTTAGTTTAGGTTAGGTTAGTTTAGGTTAGGTTAGGTTAGTTTAGGTTAGGTTAGTTTGGGTTAGGTTAGGTTAGTTTAGGTTAGGTTAGTTTAGGTTAGTTTAGGTTAGGGTAGAATGTATGTATGTGACGTAATATCGCAACTTACCACTACTGCCAATAGTTACCTCCTGATTAAAGGTAGGTTGCTGAAGGACGATGACTCGACTTATGCCGATGCTGACGTAGCTGCGTTGATTAATAATGCTCCCATGTTCCTGTTTTCTGGTATGGTATCAAATACCATCTCGGTGATAAACAAGTCGACGAGTTAAATTATCCGGGGTTCGGTACTCTGATGAAGGGACTGCTCACTTACGGCTCGGCCGAGCAACCGGCTTTGCTCGGTCTGTGCTGGGTGTTAGATAGCACTGCATCAGTCGATGCTGAACTAACCAACAGCTTGGGATTCAAACAGCTGCACGCGTCCATCATCGTTGAAACAACTCCCAAGGGTAGCTTTACCTTCGCCATCCAGTTGAAACACGTCATGGAATTTTCCGAAAATTACGACTAGCTAATCTACGGAACTAAACACGTGCTCACACTCATGTGAGCGAGTGACACAAACACCATCTTCAAAGCAGTGGCAGCGGCCAATGGCAAAGTCGTTCTAAAGAGCATCAGCTGGATCGTTCCACATATCACTGCCTCGGACGAGCAGAAACTTAAATTCTACAATCTCATCGACTATGGAGCAACTGTGGATTTAGGCATTGGCATTACGATAGATGCGTGCTCCCTCAAAACACCAGGTTCACCTGGCACGTGCTGACAACTTCTGGTGTTGAAACACCTAGGTGGATAGTTCTAGCTTTCAAACCAACAGGCAGGACTCTTTAGTCAAAAACCCAGGCGTGTTTGACCACTGCGGTCTGCAAGAGGCTCACATGACTCTAAATTCAGAAAGATTTCCATTTCTCATTCTAAATACTAATTGTGCTTCTGGAGAGTACGTCAGCTTGTACAGAATGGCGCAGCAATTTTGGCAGCTGTGCTTCAACACCAATGACTTGAGTTTCGACTTGCTTCAGATCAAGAAAGCCTATCCTCTCGTGGTGTTGGATTGCTCCAAACAGTCTGAGAGGCTTCTATTGGGAATCTTCTATGTACAAGTCAGACTGAAGTTTAGAGCAGCAGTACTGGCTAATGCTACTTGTCACGCTGTGCTCATTGGGGACAGGAAAATGAATCTCTAGTTGGATAATAACGATAATAATAAAAAAGATATAGCACTCAAAACAAGATCACGAAAAAAGAAAGGCGGCTTTTTGCCATTGGCATTGCTAGGACCGATTTTAGCTGGGATTGGAGGGTTGGTGGGTGGAACTGACGGGATGGTCTCTGCCATAAAAAGGCACAAAACGATGCAATAATTTTTTTTGAACTAGTGCAACATCACAAGCAAGTGGAAGGTTCCGGCTCGAAAAAAATTTAAGCAAAAAAAAGAATAAAAAAATATTGCTCCGTGGCAGAGGTCTTTAGGTCTTAAGGTCTTAAGACCACCCAAGGTTTAATTGATTTTAATATACCTTTAACAAACTTTGATTTAAACGGCTTGGCAAGAATAATAAAAATTCCAAAATTCAGAGGTACTTTTATTAAAGACACACTACCCTTAAAACTTTGGCCTACTGGTGAAAACAGAATAGTAAACTTGGAAGATTTCCACGATGGAGACGAAAGTCATTGGGTAGCTTATTACATAGTTTTGGGAGAATCTTGTTATTTCGATAGTTCTGGCAAGGTGGGTCCTCCCCGGTCCGTGGTAAACTACTTGGGACCGAGAAGAAAATACAATTACGAACACGTACAAAACTTTGACCAGATTTGGTGCGGTCACTTTTGCCTATTTTTCCTAAGTGCCTACTCTAAGACTCGTAATTACGAAGCTGTTTTGGATAGGATGAGAAGAGTCGTCTAACAAAAAATTATGTGCAAATCTAACTAGAAATAAACTTCTTCTGGGTGAAACTCTTCGAATGCCTCTACCGCGATGGGCAAATTTTTTTCTATTACTTAATGATTATTTAAAATGGTAGCTGTCGAATGCTCGTACTTTAGTTTAGTAATGTAAAGGGCTCCTGTTCCTATTTTACATTTAGCAACGAGTGCAATGCTCGGATTGCTGCAATATAAAATCGCTTTATGAATTATACCAGAACTCGTACACACGAAGCTCGAGAGAGGACTGGAATTAACGAACCAATCACTTGCTTTTTCCAAAGGGCTTTTCATGCTGAAACAGATCAGCGTTAAACCGTTTTCATGCACAAATTTCCTCGTAGCTGCATCACTCTGCAAAGTTGGGTCGCTTAGGTTTCTACTCTGTTTGTTCGCGGCATTAAAGTGCTCTTTCTGCTTGTCTTGTAACAAGCGATTGTTGTCGACAAATACCTTAGTAACAGCATCATTCGGCAAAGTAGAATCGCTTAAATTTCTAATCTGCTTGTGCGTTGAGTTAAAGTATACTTTCTGGTCGTCCTGCAGTAAACAATTCCTGTCAACGTACACTTTTGTTGGCGCATCAGCAGTGTGCCGGGGGAAGCTATGCTGAAAATGGCGGAAGCTCACTCGTCGGTGAGTAATGCCAGGAGGCAAGTTGGTTTTAAGTTTCTGAACGTCCGTTGCCAGAGTACCAATCTGAGAATAATTTACCGCATCTTCAGGTTCGATAGAAGCTACGACTTTAGTTACACGCTTGCTTTGCATATCGTAGTTGTTTTCAGCAGTTAAAACATATCCTAGTCCTGGCTGTCCACTAGGGCCGACTCCCATCACTTCACCCCCTTTTCCCCTCGTCCTTTTCAACGCTTGTCCAAACTTATAGACTAACATCCTTTTTTTAAATAGGAGATTTTTTTTAAATGTACCGATGAGGCTTATTTTTAAAATTACTCGTATATAATAAAAGGAAGAACCTCAAAATACCTCAAAATGTCTCAACCATCCTAGCAAACGAATCTTTCCAATCTCTTGCAAAAAAAATTGCTGAAAGTTAAGAATGACAAAGGTACAATGATTAACAACAGTGTAAAGTATTTCTTGTCTCCTTCCATTCAGTTTCAAGATTTAAAGGGTTCAGGGACTCCCGTTTCGGACGAAAAATCGAAATATAAAGGTTGGATTTCACCCAGCGACCAGGAAACTCAAAAACTGTTTAAAAAAATCTTAAACGGTACATCTGTAAAAAACTAGAGATCGAGTATGACGAGCAAAAACCTGTGTCTTTGAATACGTTCAATATCACAATTCTATGCACGCGGCTTACGCCTGTTACCCTTCTTGTGAAAAGGTGAACGAAGGTAACGGAGACAAACCGCTCTGTCTTAGAACTTGGGTGTATGAGAACATTCACAAAACTAGAGAGAAACTTAACAAAAATGTTATCAACAAACCCTGGTTCAACTTGCCATCTTACAACGCCTTAAACTTGACGAATGTTACGGGGAAAATTTCCGCGGTGTACATCACCGACGATTTGCCCAGTAACGTGAAATTGTGGTGCAATGTAGACTTTGAAGTAGCTCATTCGGATGTTTCCAACGATTAATTTTCCAAGGAAGACTTTACGGGGTTGGTAACTGTGTAAACGTTAAAAAAATGTGTAAATAATAAAAAAAAGTTATGGAAATTAAATACTACGACTTTTCGTGTCTAAGAAAGAACCTAAAAATCATCCATTCCTATCTTCGAATATCAGATGTTTAATTGTAGGTCCCACATATTGCCGAAAAACTAACATATTGTTTAATTCCATCTGTAAGGAACGATGGCTCGACTACGATCGGTTATATATTTACAGTAAAACTTTATGTCAATCAAAGTACAAAGCTTTGCAATCTACATTTGCCGAAATTGATGTAAAAATTGGACGGAATGTCGCCTTTTTTCACAGTTCTCAAATACATTTAATTCCACCCAAAGAACTGGACCCACAATTTCGAAACCTGATTCTTTTTGATGATTGCCTTTTGGACAAAAAAAAATATCGAATGTTACTTCACTCAAGGGCGTCATTCAAATGCCGATGAATTTTATTGCAGTCAGTCCAACACAAGAATTCCAAAACAAGTGGTTAGAGACAACGCAAATTTATTAATCCTTTTTCCCGTGGATGACTTAAATTTGAAACACATTTACGAAAACCACGTTGGCCTTAACATGGAATTTTCATACTTTAAAACGTTGTGTCAAAATTGTTTGAAAAAGCCTTATAGCTTTTTATCGATAAACAAAATGTTAAATGAGGTTAGATATAAACGTTCGTTTTTGCCTATTAAACAAAAGAATGGAAACGAGAAATCTCAAAACTCAAAAGATGTTTAACTAAAAAGTTTTTAAATCAACGTTTGGGTGAGAGAGAACAAAAAGAATTGCTACAAGAATTTTTTTAAACCGGTAGTAAGCATCCTGAAACTGAGGCCTGTCTTGGGTGCAACCACACAAACTACGCCGATTAAAAACACTCTAGCCACGCAAACTAAACCGATTAAAAACACTCTAGCCACGCAAACTACGCCGATTAAAATTTACAAGGAACAAGGTGATGTTGAAGAAGTTAGTGATGAAGATGAATACGAATCACTGGCTTTATCACCCTCCCCTGCTCTTAGTCAGAAAACTTCTATCGATTACAGCCTCGCCCAATATTCAAGTCCGGCTGCATCTCCTATAATGCCAATTCCTCCCCAGTCCAAAACTGAATACACAACTACGAGCACAGGTCTTAAACTCACGCCTTCACATTCCGCGGTGCAAGCTAGACGCATTTCCACCCCTCCTGAGCTTTCTAACATCACCACTTTAAGGTCCCTCGATAGTTTGTTACTTGGTCAGAATATTGGAGAATATGCTAAATATTTCTTGATAAAATTTTTCGAAAATCCCAAAGACACTGACCCTGTATTCGGTTTACAGTATGATAAGAAAATAAGTGAGCTAACCTTTGGTAATAAAACGGTTAAAATCGTTGAGAATGATATACTGGCCGAGAACCAACAATACGTAGGAAGACGCGACCTTTGGAACTTGCTAGTTTTCAAAGATTTGAAACTTCCCTCATGCCGGAAGTTAAAGCAGCTTACATAGCCATGTTAAAAATTACTAACGCTGTTTACCACAACAACGACCCAAATACTCGTAAACCCAAATCTAGTCGGAGCGTTAAATACAAGTTTGTTATAGGTCCTATTGGGGACGACCTCAAAAACCAAGGGACGGGCATGGTTAAAAAAGTGGGTAGCAGGGTCGATTAGAAATATTACGACGATCCTAACGACTTGGAAAAGAGACTCAGGCTTTTGTATAAATCTGCTTTGGCCGGCCACAACGGGCATAGAAACGAGATGATCGAAATTTTATCAGAAATGCAGCAAAGGCAAATAATAACTGCTCGGGAAAAAAGGGTGGTTTATCAAAATTTAGGTTTAGGTTAAAAAAGAATCATATATAAAACAAAGAACCATGGAATCAAAAAATCTCAAGATGAGGTACTGGGTCAAATGTAAACGTCGAACTTCTAACGGGCCATTATTATTACCACAAAAAATAACAGGCAGATGAAGGTTGTGTTTTGCGAGCCGTGCGGGATGAAAAAAGCTTCCTTTATCAAGTCTGGGAAAGGAATCGTAAACAAATTCATAAATAACTTACCTCTCGAAATGCATTTGCTGGGCTACCAATAGTGATGCCGGGAACTAAACTTGAAAAAAGATTGGCTCGAGGAGACCCGGTAATTAATAAACTAGACGAAGCGTGCAAAGAACACGATATCGCTTACTCCGAGAGTAAGGATCGGCACGCCGCCAATGAAGTCCTAATTTCCAAAGGTCAAAGGGTGAGAAACGATCCTTATCTGGCGTGGAGGGAAAAACTAGCCACTTTGAACGTTAAGAAAACCATGAAAACAAAACTAAAGTTCGGAATGAGAAATAACAAAAATGGATCAACTCGAAAAAGAACTTCAAAACCAACCCGAAAAAATTTTCCGAGACGGAAAGTGATTGTACTGAGCCTGAACGATCTATGGCAGGCTGACTTGGTCGAAATGCAGGTTAGTACGTAGTTAAACCCTTTATTTAGGTTAGCGTAAGGTATCAAGGGTTTAACTATCCACTAACCTGCTTTAACGTCATGTCCAAGGTCACTTAGGCTATTCCTCCTAAATCTAAATCCGGCGTAGACGTTACCGAAGCTTTCAAGAAAATAGTCGCAGGAACGATACCCCTAAAAATTTACAAGTAGGTAGTGAGTTCTACAATAAAGACTTCAAAGCCTTACTTAGAAGTCATTACATCAATATGTACTCTACGTACTCTGAGAAAAAGGCGAGCGTGGTAGAACGTTTCAACTGAACGCTAAAAACTCGAATGTGGAAACGATTTACAAGGCAGGGGGCTTACGAGTGGACGCACATTATCGACGAGTTAGTTACCAATTACAATAACACAGTTCATCCTGCCATAAAACTTAAACCGAGGGAAGTAACCAAACGACACGAACCATTGCTGAAACGAAGTAGTACTAAACGTTTGTTGAACAAACCTAAATTCGCCGTAGGAAATAAAGTCATGATTTCTAAGGTTAAGAAAATTTTCGATAAGGGGTATTTGAAAAATTTTAATAACGAAGTTTTCACGATCCGCAAAGTACAAAAAAATCAGCCTATTACTTATCTTTTAAAAGACGAGTCAGGTGAACTGGTGCTCGGAGGTTTTTACGAACCGGAACTTCAAAAAACTTTAGTTCCCGATTTGTTTTTAGTAGAACATGTATTGCGTAAAAAGAAAGGAAATGATGGGAAAATGCTTTAATTCGTTAAATGGAAGGGCTATGACTCCAAGTACAACAGCTGGACGGACAACGTTAGCAATCTAAAATAAATAGGTCCTTCCCTTTTTTCCGTGTAAAAATATTCCGATGCAATAAACGTTAAAAAAATATATTTTCTTTCTTTCCCTACCTAATTTTTTTACTTCCCTTCCTAACATTTTTTTCTTCCTAAATAATAAACAAGGATAAATATTTTATATTTTCAGAATGGATATAAAAAATATTTCACTTGCATTTATTGCTCACAAATATACATTTCCCAACATCATCTACGTAATTACCTTCGGTCGGAGCACTCGTACATTCTGAGAGAAGAATGCGAGTGTTTCGTCGACAACTTACCCGTACATCTCAGGGATTGCGTTCATCTGTCCCAAATGCAGCGGTTCTGCCACCATCAATAAGAGATGCCTCTGTTGGAAGGATTGGAATCATCGATCCGCTTCAGTTTCGACTGTCAGTTCGTCTGGCCTTGTAGTAGCTTTTACTGGTTTGCCTAAACCAGATGGTCAACTGCAATACCCAAATATGCTTGCGGGTCGAATTCGTGAGAGGTATGACCGTAATTCAGGTGGGATTCTGGTCCCGATACACGGAAATCTATAACCCTAACGATATTCCCGATCTCTTGGATGAAGCCTTCGATAAAATTCAGAGTTCTATCGACGCTTTCGCCGAGCGTGGAAGTGGTTGGGTTATTTCCCGACTGAACAACCTTGTCATCTGGGCTGCAAAGTACAAACCACTGCAGGAATCGTCCTACATTCCGCTCCCTAAGGTGCTCACTGGCAAGTCTTACGCCGTTGTTAACGTCCAAAACTTGAACCACCAGAAATGTTTTTATACTCTGTACTGGCTGCGGGTTTACAACTGACCAGCGAAGACCCGGACAATTATCTTGAGTTCGAAGACTTGCTCGACAGCAGTATAATTTCTTACCTGATGAAGCTCGGTGATATTGGCAAATTCGAAAAGGCGAACGATCTCTCCATCAACGTTATAGGTTTTCACGAAGTGGAAAGATTGTACTACTTTGTATCTCGAAAAATTTAGACGGTCAACCCATCGTTCTTCTTCTGCTGGGCGGAAAATACGATGAAGACTCTGGAACGGTGAACACCCATTACTGCGCCATTAGACACATCGCTGGATTTTTACACTTCCGAGGGATGGGCAGTAACGGCAAGTTCTATTGCTGGAACTGTTTTGCCAGGTTCGGAAAGGAGTGGATGCTCTCGACTCACCAGAAAGAATGCTTGAAAACCAACCCCGTGCAAGAGCTTAAATTCAAGACCCGGAGAAAACTTTCTCATTTTTCGGCATTTCAACCGTAAAAACCCCTTCCCACGCATCGTCTACGTTGATTTCGAGTGTATCCTTCGCCCAGTGCAAACCGCTCAACCCGAAGCTTCAAAATGAGTTCGAAGACTAAAATACATCATCACACTCCCTGCAGCTTCGGTTACTTCGTTGTTGGACAGAATGGGGGAGATTGTCAGCCAGCAATATTACTGGGGAGAAGACGCCGTCAACGTGTATTATGAACGAATGGTGAAACAAGCCCAAAATTACCTTACGCTGTTGAAAGACGTGAAACTCCTGAAACTCACCCGAGCCAAAAAAGACAGCTACTCTCACGCCAACATCTGCCATTACTGCAAAAAACCCTTCGACTGCACAGACCCCAAGAAAGTTAGCGAGCAAAAGGTGAGGGACCATTGCCATATCAGTGGGAAGTACAGGGGAGCCGCTCATTCAAAATACAACTTGAGCGCTCGAGAATGGAGAACCATTCCCGTCGTATTCCACGGCCTAGAAAGCTACGACACCATCTCCTGGTATCCGCCGTGCACAAGTTCAAGGGACACGTGGAAGTTACTAGCCGAAATGCGGATAAGTTTCAGAGCATGACTATTAAAAGGAAAGGAGTAAGTCTGCGATTCATGGACAGACTGAGTTTCTTGAAACCTTAGTTAGACACTCTTGTGAAGAACCGCAGAAAAAGCAACGTCGGCCTCCCCATCCTCAAACCCACCTTGGACTCCAGCCTAAAATCCAATTAGTTTCAGGATGCCATAACTCGAGAAGATGCGTTGAATCTCCTGACACGAAAGGGTGTCTACTCTTACGAGCACGTGCGAGACATGTCCATTTTCGACAAGGAAGAACTACCATCGAGAATGTCATTTTTCTCCCAGCTGAAAGACGAACAGTTAGCGGGTGACAAGTAGGTTTGGGGGCTCAACCTCTGGCTCAAGATGAAAACGAAGAAATTTAGTGCGTACCACGAGATCTACCAAAGACGGACGTTTTCCTGCTCGCGAACATATTCGTAGATTTTAGGAAACTTTGCCTGGAAAACAACAAGTTGGATCCCTGCTATTACGTGTCTACTCCGGGATTTAGCTAGACGGCTCTGCTCAAAATGATGAAATCTAAGTTGGAACTCTTCACTCATGTCGGAAAGCACAACCTGATAACTTCCAGCGTTCGTGGCGGTGTTTCCTTCGTGGGAAAGAGGTTCGCGAGAGCCAACAACAAGTACCTAACTGACTTTGACCCTTGCGAACCCTCCTCCTTTATTGTAGACTTGGCCATGAACAACCTTTACGGCTTCGTCATGTGCACCCATCTACTTTACGACGTCTTCTATTACCTGACGAGGGAAGAAATCAGGACCTTCGAAGTGGACACCGTGCCGGACAACACGGATGTCGGATACATCCTGGAAGTCGATCTTGAGAATCCCAGAGTGCTTCACAACAAGCACAATGATCACCCACTCGCTCCAGAGAAGATCGACATTAGGGAGGAATTCTTGTCCCTTTATTCAAAAGATTTGGCTGAAGAATTGAAGCACACTATTAAATCTTCGGGCAACACCAAGCTCGTTTCAAATCTTCTGCACAAGAAGAAGTACGTCGTCTACTACCGGAACCTGAAATTCTACCGCCGGCATGGGTTAGTTCTCCGCCACATCCGAAGAGTCCTCCCCTTCAACCAGAAACCATGGATGAAGGAGTACATCGACTTCAACACCGAGAAGAGGCAAGGGTCGACCGCTCCGTTCAAGAAGGACTACTTTAAGCTCCTGAATAACTCGGTTTTCGGCAAGACCATGGAAAACAAAAAAAATCGGCTCGCCGTCAAACTATGGACTGACGCTAAGAGGGCGCTGAAATACACATCCCAACCCTACGCCGACTCCTTCAAGATCTTGAACGAAAACTTAGTACAGATCAACCAGCGCATTCGAAGCATTTGGTGCGATCTCCCCACTTACTCAGGATTCTCTTTTTTGGAACTGCCTAAACTCGCGGTGTACGAGTTCCATTACGAAGTTATTCGGCCAAAGTACGGAGACCGAGCTAAGCTCCTCTTCACCGACATGGACTCCCTCTGCTACCGAATTGACTTATTCGAGGACATGCTCCAGAACCGGGAACGTTTTGATACATGTAATTACCCCCAGACCACCCCCTTTTTTCAGATGCCAATAAGCAGGTCTGGGGAAAGATGCAAGACGAGATGGGCGGCGTACCCATCCAAGAGTTCGTCGGACTGCGAGCGAAGATGTACGCTACCAACACAAGGAGAAAATAGACCGTTAAAAAGGGCAAAGGAATCCAAAGATCGTTGGTCAAGAAGCACCTGTCCTTCGACGATTACTAATCCACCTTGAAATCGACGGCACCGGTGCAAAGAGGTACTTGGGGAAAATCTCCAGCATCGGACACGAGTTGAGTATGGCGCGAGTTTTGAAACCCCTCCTATCCCCGTATAACGGCAAGAGGTTCATCTTGGAAAATGGAGAAGACACTCTAGCTATTGGCTACTACGACTCGGGTGCGTGGAAAGAGTACGAAGACGATTTCGACTCGGACGTCGAAGTGATGAGCGACGAGGAGAGAGAGAAAAAGGAGAGTTTAGCGCTCATAATGCGGAAAGAGGAAAACGTGAATTAGGAGAAGAAGTTGGAAGAGAAAGAGAAAGCGGCTCGGAGACTCTCTTTACTGGAGAACCGTCGCAGGAGATTGGGGGATCCTTCTGTGTGGCATGAGAAGCTCAAAATGTAAAAGAGTTGGAACGGAAAAGAAGGGCCTCGCTATGCCCGGAGCTGAAAAAGGAGAGACTGAAGAAAGATGCAGCTAGCAAGAGCAAAGCTCGAGCCGGAGAAACTGAAGCTCAGAGAGAAGAGAGATTGAAGAAAGTTGCTTCGGCTAAAAGGAAACGTCAACAAAACGAGACGGAGGCCGAAAAGAAAGAAAGATTGGCCAAAAGACGAGCAAGGAGAGGAATTTAATAAGCGTGAACACCATGTGGAGCTAGGTCTTCTCAGGTAGGGAAACCACATATGAATAAAAAAAAACCCGCTTAGTGGAGACCTACTGGGGAACCGCATGTAAAATCCAAAAACGAGCAGTGTACCTACCTCCGTGGTGGTCTGGAAACTGGTACTTACGTCAAGCTCAATACGCGAAAGTTCATAAAAGCAACTTTTAGGGTATCCGAGTTGAGGACCCTCTAACGACGCTAATTCATCACACGCACTCTTACAATATAATAGCTCATAATTCATTTACACACCCGAGACCATAGAATGTTGTTAATTCGTCATTCTCATGAATGCAGTTAACAATTCATTCTCACAATGTGAATGCTTTTTGAGTACTCGTACCACCTCCCTCTCTCCAGTTTTGGGAACCCCCAAAATGTTGCTAACACGTCATTATCACACTATGAAGCGCTGGAGTGTATTTTAAAGTCATCACAATGTGAAAGCTCAAAGAGCAATTTGCACGACACCCCCACCCCCTCCACTTTCCTCCAGATTGATGATAATCGGAAAGCGATTTATTTTTTTGA
Organism: Lithobius niger; assembly: GCA_023313725.1. NCBI lineage: Eukaryota > Metazoa > Arthropoda > Chilopoda > Lithobiomorpha > Lithobiidae > Lithobius > Lithobius niger. The sequence goes on along the minus strand of JAHWFP010245387.1, from coordinate 10,374 downwards.
GGGAGGCAGGAGTTTTCCCATCCCCCCTCCAGATCGACGAAAATGAAAAAAAGGCAACAAATTGCGCCTTTCCCAACCACCTGCAGGTGGTTTTTTTAGGGTCCATTTAAGCAACTTCCCACACGGGCAGCGATTTTTTTTTAGGGTACATGTGGCAGGAGACAGCAAATTGTGCTTTACCTCCCCTCCTCCAGATCGACGAATACCAGCGTGCGGGAAGTGATATTTTTTGAGGGTCTATTTAAAAGCTCCCTCCTCCAGATTGGCGAAAATGGGAAAAAGGTTGCAAAAGGCACTTTCCCACCCACCTCCAGATTGATGAAAATGGAAAAAAAAACAGCAAATTGAACTCCCCACCCTCCTCCAGATCTACGAAAATCCGCACGCGGGAAGTGGGTACTTTCCCCCTCCTCCAGATCGAAAAAAAATCGTGCGCAGAGTGCGGGTTTTTTTGGGTTTGTTTGTCCGTGCCATATCGTAAATCCCCTCTACTATTGTAGTAAGCAATCTAATTTTTGTTTCACACAATTCTGTCCTGTATTTCTCGAGATATCAAAATGTTCATTCAGACCAGAAGCATAGTGAGCCACATACATGAATCATGCACTTTTTCGCATAACGACGTCGTACATTTTTGACTGGTACCAAACTGGACATATCCCCTCTTCACAATGGGCAGTATTATCGTTTGTAAATTGGCAAAATAGGAACATCTTCCCAGCATAGCACCAATCATGGCTGAACAGTGGATTTTTGGTATAAATTCGGATGGGATATTAACCAACTACCCGTATAGCTGAAGTGTGGCAGTTAGCAGTTAGCAGTTGACATGTTAGCAGTTTTTGACGTATTCTTTTTTGTTGTTCCTACATTGGAAAAATTAGTAAAGGCGGTAGCCATCATTGCGAGGTTTGACTCCCATGTTAAAGCCGAAATTACGATGCTTAATTTCTCCACCGCCCTATAGCCTGATGTTTTCCACTCAAATTTAGTATATAAGCTTTGTTGGGCTTGCTGAAAATGTGTACCAACCTTTATTTGTTTCCGATTTGTCACATTGAGATCTGGACTTGAGCTAGAAACGTGAGTTTCATTTTTTGCTTATGTGATGGCGATGGTTAACTTCTTTGGACACGTTTATACAATGGTCTCTACAGATTGAACTATTTGTCCTAAAAAGCTGGTTCTTAGATCATTAGAAAGATCTACTTCCGGAGATGTGCCCCTTATAGAAATATAAATTTAAATTGGTTGTGCCATTCCGGAGTAACGGGGGGAGTATATCTGTTTTTATCGGGGCCACAGCCCTATGCTGTACGCCCTCCCTAATATAAAATACAGAACAAAAACACAAAACTTAGAACCTAGAACGTTTAACATTACATCATCTCCACACACTCTCATACTCTGTTTCTTTGTACCCAGCGTATTCTTTTCATTCACTGGCCAGTATTTCCTAGGTGGTTGCTTCATTGTCTGGACACAAAATGCTTTTCTCAGGGCCATAGCCGTAGACTGTACGCCCCCCTAATATAATATACAGAACAACAACACAAAACTTAAAACCTAGAATTTACGTTTAACATTGCATCATTTGCAGACACTCTCATACTCTGTTTCTCTGTACCCAGCGTATTATTTTCATTCACAGGCTGGTATTCCCCAGTTGGTTGCTTCATTGCCTGGACACAAACTCACGCACTATGTTTCTGTACTCAAACGTTGCAGCAAATTGTGTGTACTGCAATCTGTTTATTGTGTGAATGTTCTAACACACGTTTTGATGACAGCCAATTACATCTTTTCCACTGTGTACCAGGTAAACTTTGGTCGGTACCCAGCAATGGAGTGCCTTTCATGCACTTGGTCACACGATGGTCTACTGTGTCAACATTTCACTGTTCGTTGACACTATTTAGTAGGGTCTGTTCGCTCAACTATCCGGCCATTTGTGATAAAAAGGTGCCACTTTGTACACTTTCAGCTTATGTCCATACAAGAGATTTTAAATGGGAACCCAACCAAAAAATCAATTTAAATTCAATATGGTGGCCATTTTCCAAAATGGTGGTTTAAATCTTTAAAAATATCATACATTAACAGTTTACGTGCTTTCTTCATTACGTTTCTTTTTCTAAAACTAGCCTATGTATTTTAATTTTAAAGAAATCAGTTTAAATTCTATATGGTGGCCATTTTTCAAACTGGTGGCCTGAATTTAAAAAATGGAGTACGTTAGCAGTTGAGGTGTCTTTTTTAATGTGTTTTGATCAGAAAATTCAAAAGAACTGTTAAAAAGGCTGTATTTTAACAAAAACAATCAAATACAATTCAATATGGCAGCAACTTTCCAAAATGGCAAACTAAATGTTAAAAATAGAGTACGTACAAGCAGATAGAGGTGTCGTTTTCAATGAACTTTTGCTCAGAAAGTTTAACCATTTAAAAAGTATGTATTTTAATTTTTAAAAAGTCTATTACAATTCAATATTGTGGCCATTTTCCAAAATGGCGGACTAAGTCTTAAAAATGGAGTACGTAATCAGTCAGGGTGTCGTTTTCTATGAGATTTCTGTTGAGAAACAGTTTTTTAATGTACCACAGTGTTCTTACCATTTTAGCAGGTTAACTGATAAATGAGATGGCTACGTGGAAGAAACTTAAACATGCCTCCCCACAAACAGTTTTCACTGGGCTGGACTGGAATAAATGCTGTTTGCGCCAACGACCGGGTGGCCTTGTATGTCCAGCTGAACATCATGACCCAAAAGAACAGAATGCAGGGTATATTACGCTGTCAGATAACTTGGTGAAATTTAAATAACTTGAAGTTTACCAAATGATATAAAAACTGAATATTTTGATGAAAGAGAAGGGATACTGCGTACCTTTGAAACACGTAAGGCTCATTTGGCATAAACAATGTGCACTTAAGTGCAACACAAAAAATCCGAACCGTGCTGTTCAACGTTCAACGTCCTGTAACCAGGAAGTAACAGTTCAAAACGAACCACAGTCATCTGGAGAATCATCAACAGTGACACACGCCAGACACATCAAACATCCACGCCGTCTCCAAGACTTACAGACAATATTTGTTTTTTATGCAGTAAAACACCACTTTGAAATCAGCCACTTATCAGTGTTGCAACTATGGTAGTTGATCAATACGTTCGTGAAAAAAATATCACTTTTACATAACACTAATCTACACGCTATAATGAAAGGTTCAGATGTAATTGCTTTGGGAGCTAAGTACCATATCAGATGCATTGGTCAACCTACGCAGCATAGTAAGATCTGTAGAAATGGTTAACCAAAGACGATGACCATGTCTGTCAGTCCATTGTTTTTGCACACGTTCCCTGTGGGGGTTATCTTAAAAATGTACCAAACAAAGCTTGTAGAGCTCACAGGAGAGGACGAACAGCCAGAAGTTGTACAACCGGATTTAGAGAGAGAGAGAGAGTTCCTCTACCATTTCCCTCAACTTCGGGCTGAGAAGACCAGCAAAGAATATGTTCTAGTCCGAGATAATACATGTATTTTCCAAGATGTATCACTCAAAGACAGTGATACTGATGCCATAGCATTTCAAAGATTTATTACGAGGTTGAGAAAAGAGATGTTTCTGTACGCTGCTAATTTTAAAGGAAGCTATGATACTGGCTGCAAGATATCCTCGGTAACCTCTAGTCTACTTGCAACTTTAAATTTATTGTTTTACGGTATACTGAAGTGAAAGACAGCAAGTCTACACAACCAGCATTAACTATTGCTCAGCTTATACTTTCAATCACAGAAAAAAGCTTTAAGTGGAAATCAAGTATGGCAAACGAAAACGTATGAACCATCCCTTTGTGTTTAAAAGGCTTTGTCTACGTATGGCAGAACCCGTAATAAAAGTATCATTAATGACGATCACAACTTAGGATAGTCCATTTCGTACAACGTCTGTCAGAAATCACCACAGGACTTTGTCAAGATGTAGTTGAACGTTCCAAGAAGGAGGGTATCCCCTGTCCTGCCAGTTTCAAAGACGGGGTCAGAGTATTGTTTTCATCAAATGGTAGACACTAGAAAATATGCCTTCTACTGCAGCTTTCTTGGAACAGCACATACTAAGGGCTGCTTATCAGAGAGGTTATGTATGGGGACAGTCTGATATTGCAAATCCGGTCTTACCTCCACCTTCAGAGTGGGGTTGGGTAAAAAACTGATGGCGTATGTAAGCCACTGTGGACATGTCTTCCAGAAATATGGGATAGTTGTAGAGAGTTGGTCTGCTCAGCTGCAGCTGTAAAGCAGGATGTAACTACACTTGCAAAAATGCTGGCGTCCCATGTACACTCTTGTGTAAGAACTGTAAGGCAAAGTGGTTGAAGTCAAATGACACAATAGTAGACGAAGAAGCATTTGAGGACACAGGTGTATTGTAATATTTATGTGCCAAAACATCAAATATAGTGGTTTCATTGAATTATTTCTTAATAATGTACTTTAATTTATGTATGTTTCACATTATTAGCAAATTAATTAAAATAAACAGATTTAATAGTTGCGTTGAATTTTCTGACCAAAAACACATTGAAAAAAACACCTCAACTGCTAACGTACTCCATATTTAAAATTCAGTCCACCATTTTGGAAAATGGCCGCCACATGGAATTTAAAATTATTTTCTTTATAATTAAAATACATACGCAACTTAAAAAATAAAAACGCACTAAAAAACACATAAACTGCTTATGTATGCCATTTTTAAGATTTAGTTCACCATTTTGGAAAATAGCCACCATGTTGAATTTAAATTGATTTTTTGGTGGGGTCCCTATCTTAAATGACTTGTATGGACATAAAGTGAAATTGTGCAAAGTGGCACCTTTTTATCACAAATTGCCGGATATTAGTGTTTTTTTATGCGAACAGACAGCACTGTATTTTGTTAGAATTTCTCTTGGGGTCGGCCCTTCTACCAGTGACGTCACATCTCTGCGGAGAGAGCTAGGTAGGGATCGTAGGACTGAAATAAGCACCTTGGTATCTCTCATAAATTGAGCTATCTCACGAAGGCCAGGCTTATCCCACTTCCCGTCATTTACACACAAAAAAACTATTGCATAGTCATTCCCTGCCCCACCCATTGTTGCAGGTTCTTCCTAGTGTGCAGATTTCTCCACACTCACAAACTGCAATAAGACTCCAACCTAAGCGATGACTATGTGATGGCAGAAGCGTATGCCCTGTCCTTAGACGAGACAAGGAACGGGACATCCAATAAGGTAGGGAGTTAAGCTTTGAGTTACTTGTGCAACGCGGGCAAATCTCAAAGAGCACACGACCCATAGTTCCACAGAACCACTCTTGCTTCAAGCACTCTGCGTCACTGAACAGAGAGCTTTCTTGTTTGATGCTACTTAGCACACTAAGGAAACCTCACAGGTAGCATTCGTCACGGCAGTCAGCACAGGTCCCTCGGATCCTGGTAGCACCAGCACAATGCGCAGGAGATACCTGCACAAACATGTCAGAAGTGTCCACGTATTCCACAACGCAAGCAGAACGGCACACAATCTGCTACCACGATTAAGCATGGGATGCCACGGACGTGAATGATTTCCAGCACGTCGTCAAGTGTGACAGTTTCATGTAGCCGAAATGAGACAGTTCATACATCTGTGGCACTACATACGTCCCCGTACTCCTACTGCCAATTGGTCATACTGATGTGTGGTGATAGCAGAGGTCACCAAACTGGTTGAAAGCTGCACGCACACATCTGCTGTGACTTCATATGGCAGCCAATGCAGTTTAGAAGCCTCGCATTGCTCTGAGAAATTGTAGACATCGACTTGTTGTTCATTGATGGCAATGGACGCCAGAAGCAATTTTTCCGTTGAGACAGGGCTCTTTAGTACTACTTGCAATGCACCACCTGATTGCAAGTTGCAGACGGCTTCTACTTATTGATTTACATTGTTTTAAACATTGGTGTTAGGCAATAATGCCAATCAATGCACTAGATGCAAGGCGTAGACTTACAGATCAAACAAATGCTAACATTGCTGACGAGTCAACAATTTACACACACTTTGAGGAAATGTGAAGAGGAAGCATTACCCTTATTATGAATTAGTTTCTAGAAGTTTGACATACGGAGTTAAATCTAAAATGACCGTTGAACATTTAGCTTGCTGTCCTATTACAAATAAAGGACAAAGCCGCTGAAAAAAAGCTGTGAACAAACTAACTACCAAAAGAAAGACTTGCACTGAATGAGCGAGTAAAGCGAGTTGGTATGTGAAAGCATCACCAATTAGAAAACAAAAACGAAACTCGTTTGACGTTTAAGGTAAGGTTTAACTAATCCGTAGTCAAAACAGCAAAGAAATACAAATAAACTTTCCTGTAAGGTTTCATATACCACAGTGTTCTTGTACTGTTTACTCCTTGTGAAACCATTAGACACGTAAATAAAAGTAAAACCATATCCTAACTTTCAGCATTATTGAAGTCAAGTCGTCTTCTTGCCATTCATCCTATTGATATGTACATCAATTTTCAAGATTTCCTATTCAATACTTCAGCATTGATATTTTATTTTTATTTTCAATGACATTTACAGGTTTTCAAAGCGTCGCAATAATCCTGAATTACTTAATCTGTAGGTCTGTACAAAACACACTAAGGCTAGGGGTTTTACGATTTTTCAGTGATGTCGTTTCGCCAAGTAGAATAAACCAATCTTACCTGTCGTGTTCTATAGTAAAAACTGTAAAAACGTGAATACAGAAGTAAGGTTTCACGTGGACTAAACAGTTCATGAAGACTGCGGTATATGTAACCTTACAGGAAAGTTTATTTGTGTTTATTTATTGTTTTGACTTCGGATAAGTTAAACCTTACCTTAAACATCAAAGGAGTTCGTTTTTATTTTTTATCAAGGACCACGGTAGCAGTCCTTATGTAAGCCTCACCATGAACTTCCATGTTAAACGTCAAACTTTGAACTTACATAGTTACGCCCAGAATTGTCATAGACCAACGAACTTCGCTATTTCGGGCCGTGTTGTAACTATGTGACAGCTTTAAAAATTTTAATGACTACAATCGAACCGTTAGGCGTCCACAGTATGGCCATATCTTGTTGTTGTTGTTGGTATCCTTCATCTTCTTCTTCTTCTTGTTGGGACTCTTTGCCCCCACCTGGAGATCGAACCACTGAATTGAATTTCAAGTTCTGTAGCTGAAAACGAAGGTATGGACAAGGCCTAAGGCCTTTTGCATGCTATGTTAGTGTAACTACAATGTTCTTGTGAAGGAAAACCAAACAGGCTCGACATTTTGCTCTGACCTAGAGATCAAACCAATGAACCGATTTTCAATTTCAATGGCTTAAAATGTAGGTATTCACAACGATCGACCAGGGACTTTTGAACGCGATTTTAGTGCAACTGTAGTACTCTCATTGGCAGAGAATTTAAGATAGAGCATTAGGCAGAAATCATTAGGTAAAGTAATAACTTTTTGTAAACATGAAATTTGGTAAAGAAGTCTTTCTTAGCAGTAAATATCGAACCAGTCATGGACCCTCGTGTAATACACCCAAGGGCACCCAGAGCCTCCCCTTCCAACCTCTCCCCCTAAGTGACCCCTCCCAGAGGCTTATATATTTTCAGACAACTTAAAAATATGAAATTTGGTACACAAGTCATTCTTAACAGCATAAATCGAATTAATCATGACACCCTCATGATACACCCCAAGGACCCCCAGGACCTCCCCAATACCGCCCCCTGAGGCTGATGAACAAACTTGGAAATTGGGCTAAAAGAGCTTAAATTTTGTTACACAAGTCATTCTTAGCAGTACAAATCTAACCAGCCCTGGAACCCCCATTAAATAACCCCTAAGAGACCCATGCACCTCCCTATGCCCCCTCACTGAGGGTTGACCAACAAATTTTTGCAAATCGAGCAAAACACAGGAAATGTGTGTGTACACAAGTCTGTCTTAGCACGACAAATCGAACCAGCCATGGACCCCAAATGCAATATCGTCAAGGGCCCCCCGCACCCACTGCCAGGCTTCCCGGCCCCCCCCCCCTTGTGGCGCCTACGAGAGGCTTGGAAAACAAATTCTTGCCGATCAAGCTAAAAAACTGAATTTTGCTACACAAGTCATTCTTAGCAACATAAATGGATTAAGCCCTGAACTGAGGTTTGACCAATAAATGCTTGCAGATCGAGCTAAAATTATGAAATTTTCTGCACCAAACATTTTTAGTAGCACACATCAAACCTGTCATGGAATTCCCCATGAAATACCCTAAGGACCCCCAGTGCATCCCGCTTGTGCTCGCTCCTAGACTTGACCAATAAATTCTTCCAATTCGAGCTAAAAGTATGAAATTTGGTACATAAGTCAGTCTTAGCATTACAAATCAAAGCAGCCATAGATTCCCCATGAAATATCAAAAAGGCCCCCCAGCGCCCTCCTGTGCCTCCTCCCTGATGCTCACGAACAAATTATTCCAGATCGAGCTAAAAAGCTTGAATTTGGCACACAAGTCATTCTTAGCTGCACACATCGAACCAGATATGGAAATCCCATGAAATATCCACTAGGCTTGCCCCAAGGCTGTCCCCACACTCCTCTCTGAGGCTTAACCAAGAAATTATTGCAGCCCGAGCTAAAAGCATGAAATTTGTTACACAAGTCATTCATAGTAGTACAAATTGAACTAGCTATGGAAATCTCGTGAAGTCTGCCAAGGTCCCTCAGCCTTTCCAATGCCATTCCCACTCCATGAAGCTGATACCTGAAAAATTCTTAGTGATCGTATTAAAAGCATGCATTGTGGTACGTACATTCCTAGGAGTAGAAATCAAACCAACCATGGATCCCCAAGCAATACAAGTAAAGCCTCTCCCAGCATCTCCTCCCCATGAAGCGTCGATGACTAACAACTTCTTGCTGAACGTATTAAAAACGTGCATTGTAGCAGTGGAAATCGAACTACGCATTGAACCCCATGAGATACATTCAGGCCCCCCCCCCTGTGCTCCCTGCATCCTCTGCATGAGGCTGATGACCAACAAATTCTAGTTTAATTTGTACTGCTAAGAATGTCTTGTGTACCATTCCTGTTTTAGTACGATCAGGAAGAATTTGTTGCTCAATAACCTCATACAGGTGAGTATGGTGGGGGGGGGGGCACAAGAAGGTGTCTTAGGGCTATCTCACGGGTTTCCACAGCTCGCTCGATTTATAAGCTAAGAAATGACTTGTGTACAAAATTTCATGGTTTTTGCTCGATATGCATGAATAGGCCAAATTCTGGCCCATAACAGCTGAACGACACCTGGAGATCGAACCAATGAACTGATGCTCAAGTTTTATACGTAAATGTAGGTATGAAGAAAGTCTAGGGCCTTTTGAATGCTATTTTGATGTGACTACAATTTTTCTTGTTTTTCTTGATGGAGAAACTTTGCTCTCACCTAGAGATAGAACCAAACAACCCATTTTCAATTTTTATAGCTTTTAATTGAGCATTAAAAAGGTTCTTAAAAAGTAATTTTAAGGTTATTACAATATTTTTTCTTTGTTAGACTTGGTAGCATAAGAAAAAAATAATAAATATTAGTATTAAAATAATTTGAATTATTTCAAAGTTGGTTGAGTAACAATCACTGCATTCACCATCGTTGTTCGGGCTTATTGTGCTTGGTATCAAAACGGAGATTGAGGCAATTCAGCCATACTAAGAATAACAGTTACACCCTCCATTGAAAATTCTATTTATTTCCCTAAGGAGACAAAACACCTGGAGTATTCAAACGACACAGTGGTGGAATCCGGGGGAGGGGGGTA
>JAHWFP010245382.1:16440-36281 GCA_023313725.1 Lithobius niger | reverse complement strand
AGGGGGGGGGGGGGCACTGATGGCACTTTGGGTATTTCATTGGGGTCCATGGCTGGTTCGATTTTTATTGTTAAGAAAGACTTGTGTACCAAATTTATGTTTTCTGCAAAATTTCTGCAAAAATTTGTTACTCCACTTAATGATTTCTATCCAGTGCTCTACAATAATAATTGGTCTGCCGATGCGAATACTGCAGTAACATCAAAATCGTGTTCAGAAGGCCCTAATCGGTGTTAATACCTACATTTTGAGCTGTACAAATTGAAAATTGGTTCATTGGTTTGATCTCTAGGTGAGAGCAAAAGTTCTAACCGATTTGGCTATCCGTGTCAAGAATAATGTAGTTACATTAAAATAGCATGCGAAAGGCCCTAGGCCTTGTCCATACCTACGTTTTAAGCTATAGAACTTGAAAATCGGTTGTGTGGTTCGATCTCCAGGCGAAGACAAAGAGTCCCAACAGCTACATTAATGATTTCTGCCCAGTGCTTTGCATTAATAATTGCTCTGCCGACGAGAATACTTCAGTCACATCAAAATCGGGTTCAAAAGGCCCTGGTCGGTGTTAATACCTACATTTTAAGCTACACAAATTGAAAATCGGTTCATTGGTTCGATCTCTAGGTGGGAGCAAAAGTTTTAGCCCATTTGGCTTTCCGTGTCAAGAATATTGTAGTTACGTTAAAATAGCCTGCGAAAGGCCCTAGGCCTTGTCCAGACCTACGTTTTAGGCTATAGAACTTGAAAATCGGTTCAGTGGTTCGGTCTCCAGGTGAGGGCAAAGAGTCCCAACAACAACAACAACAACAACAACAACAACAACAACAACAAGAAATGGCCATGCTGTGGACGCCGAACGGTTTGATTGTGTCATTAAAATTTGTAATGTGGTGAAATAGTTACGACACGACCCCAAATACCGAATTTCGTTGGTCTATGTCAATTCTGGGCGAGACTATAGGAGTTCAAAGTTTGACGTTTAAAATGGAAGTTCATGCTGAGGCTTACATAAGGACCGCTACCGCGATCTGTCTACCGCGGTCCTTGATGATGAATAAAACAGTGATTCATGTCAGAGGGAAAGAAAATAGTACAGAACATTGAATGACACGGTGGAATAGGCAATTTAGGTGCAAAATAATATTATTATACAAAGCGTAAGATCATCTGCATAATAAGATCGTTGAACTCAGGAAGAAGAATCAAGTAGGTATCTAACAATGTATAACAATCACTTTAATCGCTTTTCATTCTTGGTACGTGTTCGTGCACGTGTTGTGTCTTTGCTACGATGCTGAATAATTATGGGACCATGTGCTTTGGATTTCAAACTTTCGTCTAAACCGTTGATTGTTGATGGTAAAATTAAAGAATCAGTTTTTCATCTATAAACGCGTCTATGGTAAAATCCACCCACATTAGTTAGTGGAGAAAGTGTTAGCAACGCGACCAAAGCCTGCTTACTACTGATCTGTCTGTATTCATCCGCGAGCTCCAATTCAAACAATGATGCAGAAATAGCATAACAATTCATTCACGTGATTATTTTTAATGCTAATAATTCCACATTTTTTAGCCAGTGTTACACTATAGCATGTCTTTATTGTTAATACACTCATTGTTTAATGCTTAATAATGTGTGTTATCGGACGAGTATATGAATATGCTGTTGAATATGTGTTATTTCTGCATTACGAAATTTTATTAAACAGGAATGATTTCTCTCTTTCAAAAATGTTCCTGAAAAGGGCCGTATTGGTTTGGCCTTTAAAAAGACCGTTTTGAGGAGCGTTAGAAGCACGTGGGGTATGAAGGTCGGGGGGGGGGGGGAACAAACTGTAACGAATGTCTTACTTCAATCCTTACGTGGCGCTTACAAGCCAAAGTTGTCAGTCAAACTTTCCGAAACTCGTCACAGTCAAGCCTGTTCAAACACTGATTTCGTGTGGCCCGCATTAACACACGTTTCCTCCAATAATGAATGTCCTTCTTTCCCCCCCCCCCCCCTCCGCGCCCCTTCAAACAATAGCCTATCGTTTCATTCAATGGCCAGGCCAGGTTAGCCAAGCTGTTATGCTGACGTTTACGGAATTCGTCTCGTAATTCGTCTCACTGTCGTCCGTGAGAAATTTGGTAAGAATCGTATTCGTTTACGGCACGTGTCACTTTTCAACCAGTGTCGTCATTTCGGCAAAAATCATGAACTTTTTCCGAATTTCTGAAAGCGTAATTTCGTCGCTTTTTTACGTACGTGTGTCCGTGCATCGCAGCAAGGCTGTCGAATAAATAACGGTTGTGATCGTACCGTGTTGTTGCACCTTCAATTAACGTACACAGTTCACGGTTCGACAACATCGTAATATCAACAACATTATGGCAGCCAAGCCTGCATGTCAGCTTTACGTTAACTCTTCGTTGATATTTTTTCCTCCTTCACAGAATGGTATGAAGCGTTATCAATTGTTCGTATTTCGTTTGCGTGGTGCAGTCAAACACTCAACACTTTGAACTCTTGTTCTGAAACTATAGACAGCAGCTTCGGACACGCCGCCCAGCAATCGTGTTTCTTTTGTAAATCCACGAATAGATTTCTTTGGATCATGTTGGCGCGGTTGGCTGTACACATTCATTACAGTTTGCTTTTGGGAACTCGAAAGGCACCTGCAGAAGCTATCGCTTGCGCTGTTTTTGGCATCGCCGCCATCTTGGAACTACTTCCGTTTGGAAGACAAGCGGCTGTCAAAGTTTGCGATCTGCTGAAAAAATGCTAATCGACTATTTTTTTGTGTTTCATGAAAATTATGTATGGCCGTACCTGAATAGTTTCTGAGAGAGTTTCTTCCCTAAAACGTTTTGGTTGATGCTGGGAAAACACGTACTACGTTAAGCCTACCGTCATAATCCAATTTCAAAAAGGCGTGAAGAGGCTCTGTCGCATCGCTAACTCTCTCTCCACTGACTAATGTGGATGGATTTTACCATAGTTTGAAATCAAACTAACCTACGTTGGTTGGCAGCTAGAAATGATAGAAAGGCTTATAGCAAACGATGCAACGATGCTTGAGCGTGCTAGTTTTTAAAACGGTGCATCAAGTGATTTCAGTCACAGGATGCGCTGAATGAGTGAGCGAAGCGAACGGAAATCAGTGTTTGTTAGCCAGTGTGCACAAAAATTGGATCGAACAAACTTAATTTGGTGAAAGCGTTTGTTAACCGGTGTGCAGAAAATTAGGATTGAGGAAACTTATTGCGGTTAAACATGGACGTAAACATGAACAACCAAAACGTACCAGTGTTGCAAACGGTACATCCAAAACCAGCCGTGCGTAGCACGGGCTTCCTCTAGTCTTAATATATTAACAGAGGGTCATAAATCCGTAGTTATCCTTTCCCATCCTTATTATATTTACAAATAGGTATGCCGTTTTTCTACTGAAGGATATTCACTTACTCCTTGCTCACATTATCTGCATATTTGCAGGCTGTAGTACAGATAAGCTTGTCTTTGCTGCAGGACAGGGGATAATGGCATTGCAAAATTGTAGAATTGGTGGCAGCGATCGCAGGTTCGGGACGAGCTGGCCATCAACCAGTTTCCATCCCATCGTAGTCGGTGGTAGTAACAAAAGTTTTTTGCATGACTGACAGCCTCCACACCATAGCTTGATAGTGGGCCCACTGTACATGATACCGTAGAGCATCATTTGTGTGTGTGTGGGGGGGGGGGGGGGGGGCCAGTGCCTGTAGTGTTTTACCTGTCCTGAATATGTTACTTCTGGCTTCAGCACAGCTGCTTGCCTCTGGTAAGCCATACGATTTGCATATAAAATTATCTGCCTTCTTTATTGTTGCTTGTTTAAATTCGCCTATACAGAGATGCTGTAGAAGGTCGTTATAAGTTTTAAATATTTTCCCATGCTGTCTTCTTACTGCAATATAGGAAACACTATCACATCCTGTTTCGAATACAGGATCTGTAAAGCAATTCTTTTCTCTGATTTCATGCATCATGCACAGGAACATATTTTCTTTGTTTTGATGTTCCGACTCTCAACCGCAACTTCGTACATCTAATTTTGTGTAATAACGCTACCCAACTGAACACCCAATTGTTATCTCCATAACTCAACAATGATTGTAACACTCAAGATTGAAGACTTTGTACTTTATTATCACCTTTTGTTTTCAACAATGAAATACTGTTCTGTTTGACGTTTTGTGAGCTATCAATTGTAGCCCCACGTGCTGGACGAATGTTCGGCTTGAAATTTTAGCTTTTAAAACTTCACTTCCCTCCTGATCCTCCAACTGATCTCACCCCCGCATCATTCGCCATTTTTAGATGCCTTTTAGATTTTTTATTGAGAATATTTCCCCCAACCCTAACCCTAACTTAACTTCAACCCAGACTTAATCAATGCTAGCGTGAGCTGCATCCCGATTCATATAAAACTATACAATTTCTATTTATGGTCATTTAAATGTAAATTCAATTCAAATTAAATCCAAAACAAGCCGAACGTTCATCCTCCCGAATCCTTTGTCGCCCGAACCCGCAATTCAGGCGAGCCCAATAAACCATCCATAATGTGAACCACGTTAACATATTTTTATCATAGGTTTAAAGAGCTTTGAACGTTAGGAATTTTGTATCGAAATTTTCTCCCATTGGCTATCAACCTACTGAAACTCCACCCCATTTCCCCCATTTGTCCCGTCAGTCATGTTGTGAGCAGCTTCAGGTAAACTCGTGGCCAGCATCCCAACAGAACATCGAAACGAAAATATGTTCCCGGCATGAAATCGGGCTAAGCTTTCATTTACAGATTCTGTATTCAAAACTCTGCTCACATTCCATTCTATAGTAGGATGTCATACAGTTTCCTGTATTGCAGGGTTCAGCAAGAAGACAGCATGGGAAATATTTAAAACTGATAATGACCTTCTACAGCATCTCGGTATAGGTGAACTTAAACAAGAAACAGCAGAGAACGCAGAGGAATTCAGTACCAGAGGCAAATTGCTGTGATGAAGCCAGAGTTCAGCTGTTCAGCAAAGGCACTGGCCCCCCCCCCCCCACACCTTATGCTCTGCGGTATCCTGTACAGTGGACCCACTATCAAGCCATGGTGTGGAGGCAGTCAGTCATACAAAAACCTTTGTTACTACCACCAATTACGATGAAATGGAAAATGGTTGAAGGCCAGATCGTCCCAATCATGCATCGCTGCTACCAATTCCACAATTTTGCAAGGGCATTACCTCCTGCAGATGTTTGGGTAGTTGTGTTTCTGCTAATTATTGTTCTTTCAGGAAAGGCGAAGCAGGCTAAATGGGAGAGAGTCTAGAGTGAGTTTGGGAATTGCAGGGCCAGAACTTTAGGTTTGGGACAGAAAGAAACTCAGCCTACTTTGGCATAACCATGGACACTACCCTAACTATGAGTTCGTAAAAACAGTCCTACTAAAGGCTTAAGCAGCCAAAATTCCCCTAACTAGCAGACCTAGCAGGGGTCGAAGAGGACCAGCCAGGTGGCTGGCCCGAGGCTAACTGATTTTGCGTGCTGGCTCTATTTCTTAAATACGGTTTGGTTGCCCCTGACAACCACGAAACAACAAGGGTATTATGGGAAATCGAAACTTATAGAAGGTTCCAGAGCAGGAAGCGGAAATGAAAAGACAAGTTAATTCATAATGTAAGATTATTCAGATACAAGACTTATTGGCCATGGGCACCAGCAAACATTAGCAACATAAAAGATTTGCAACAAGCTTAATATCTGTGCTGCAGCCTCCAAATCTGCAGATGTCAGTAAGGAGTGCGTGAATTCTTCAGTACAAAAACTGTATACCTGCTTGTGAATATAATAAGGATGGAAAAGGATGACTACGGATTTATGACCCAGTGTTAATATATTAAGATGATCTTATGCTTTGTATAATAATATTGTTTTGCACCTAAATTGCCTATTCCACCGCATCATGCAATGTTCTGAACTATTTTTTTCCCTTCAGGATATGAATTACATTAAAAATCTACTGTTAGACATGAATCACTGTTTTATTCACCTTACTTAGTAGTTATTAACAGTTGTTTTGCAAGGATATTCCCATCCAAATTGTATACTTTGTGTGGCCGCCATTTTGTTTTTGAAAGATTTCGAGTACTTATCAAATTTAAGAGTAGCAAATAAAAAATGTTGATGCAGCATCCTCAATAACCTAATGTTTGGCACCATGATCTGAAGTTGATATTTTCTCTTTTAAAAGTTATCGATATTATGCATTTCGTGTGGCTGCCATTTTGTTTTTAAGCGATTAGGAGCATGTACCTAAAAATCAAGGGTGGCAAACAATATATTTGGAATGTAATTTCAATGGTTCACTGCAGACTTGTTAAATTCAAACTTCTTTACTTCCTTATTAAACATAACGCAATTTACAAAAATAAACATTTAACAATCCGCACATGAATCACGAAATTGTCCAACAAGACAGTTCGTGCGTAGAGTTCTGTCCTTGTTGCGTTCTTGTTGGGAAAGACCTTTCGCGCCAAACCATCTTCATTATAAGGGCTCGTTCCCGCCACAAAATATGGAAACACTTTCGGTAAAAAGGAACTCACGTGTCTCGCACGTGGAACTGTAACCAGAAACCCGGCATTCCAAAGTTGGCCAATGTTTCTTTTTATCGTTCGAGTAGAACACCATAATTATCCCTAATTACAGTCATTAGGTAATTACGGTTAAGTCAGCAAGCAAGAGATGGCAACTTTACACCTCCAACCCAACGCTGTGATTCGTCCACAACAAATCACGGTAAGTGCGGGCCACTAGTGATGCATATCACCAGGAATGTTGCACAGAAGGCAAAGATCGATCTCCAACCCTCTGAGCACAAACACATCACTGCACTTTGGCTGCACTGCACACCACACCAACACTGCACAACACATTTTGCACACTTCCACCACTGCACACTGCTGCACACCTCTGCACTCTTCTGCACCTTGCCACACACCACTGCACTCCACAACACCACTCCACATCCACAATACGGCAACAGGACCATCTCAATACCAAACGGCCCCACTGACACACCTAATACGACGCACCAATTTCACACTGCAGCACTCAGGAAACTCTCTTTAACGAGCAATCCATCCACTTATGCTTACAGCACACCACAAGAAAGCCTTCAAAAAAAACTTTCTTTTCGCTCCATCACTTCTCTTGCCACCCTAAACACACCATACCACAAAATACCACACACAACAATCCACCTCCCTGGATTCAACTCAAAAGTACTGTTCACCACTGGAGAAAACACATTTTTGCCATGGCAAACCCCCCTACACTCAGCGTTAGGGCGTTTGTCCCCCTTTCCCCAGCAAAAAAGTAAACATGCAACACATATCCAAACAATGCTAACAATAACACTGTAAACCTTGCATGTTAACAACAACAAGAAAACTTCGTCAGACACAGAATTCAACAACACTTTGGGAGAAGCAAGCACACACTGCAGCTTGTGAAAAGCTTTCCCTCAACTACTGCCCCCTCCCACTTTGTCTGGTGCCCCTTTGTTCACACTGACAGCTAAAGACAATACCAACTTTGCATGGTTATTTAACATGTGCAAGCCATCACCAGTCAATCCTAACCTAGACCTGACTTTTTTCTTCGTGTTTATAACCAGTAAAGCAGATTTTGCTTCCACTTTCACCACAACTTGGCACCTACACTTTTCCTTTACCCTTGCAGACAGAGGGCCACTAATAGCTTCCTCGTTTACATTCCCGTGTCTGCTCGTGACATTCCCAGGTTTCCCTCCTGAATCCCATACCTGAGATCGCCTGTACAACTCTTTACCTTTCACTCCATTCTCTCCTTCCACTACCATGACATTGACTCCAACCTCATTACTAGTAGTAACCTGTGCAAACTCATCTTTCCATCTTTCCCTCTTTCCATCTGCGATTTCCCTCTTTAACCTCACCTTACTTCCGTAAACTAACTCCGCAGGAGTTAAGTTTGCCGTCTCACAAGAAGTAGACTTACTTGCAAACTTAGCTGGTGCTAAAACATCACTCCCTTTGTCAGGATACTCCAAATCCAAAGCCCTGCTCCAGTCTTCCCTGGTTCTGTCCAACCTTTCTACAGCCTGAGACTGCGAATGATAATTTACAAGGCCGCTTTCACACTCCTTCAAGAAACAAGCTGTCCATTCAGAAACAAACGGTTTTCCAAGATTCGATTAGAGTTCCACACAGAACCCAACCCTTGAACAAATCGCTAAGCTTTCATTTACTACCGTGTGTGAGTTAGCCTCCCTGACAGCAACTGCTTCAGGATACCTAGTCGCCCTATCACGAACCGTTATGACATGTGTATTTCCGTCAGACGTCACTTTGAAAGGCTTTACGAAATCCACTTCCATCTTAATGAAAGGCTCTGCCACAACCGGAACTAAAATCATTTCGTCCTCTCCCTTCCTCACACCGTTTCTATATTTCTTACAGATTTCACACCACTCTATCCAATTTTTACATTGTGCACACATTCTTGGCCCATGCAATACTTCTTGCAACCTGGCAATGTTCGTTTCCGTGGCCATGTGCCCAAAATAGGCATTAACCTGTGCTCTCCTTACCAGTTGCTCCGTAAACATTTTAGGTACCACTACCTGATCACCCAATTTGGTGCCATTTGCTGCCACCCATTCCTATTTAAGTCATCATCCTTCCAAAAAAAAAGATGTACCTTCAATGTCAGCTGCCATTCGACATCCCTCCAACCCAGGATCAAGCACCTGCCCTTGCATTAAAACTTCATCTTTAACAGCTAACAAGTCTTGAATTCCTGCTGTCAACAAATCTACATTTCCATTCCTTACAACCTTTTTACTAATTTCCGTACTCCTTACAGAGTCGGCCACAACACTAGCTTGTTTGTTGACTAAAACGTGTTGTGACTGGACAACTGTATCATTTTGTGCAAGCTCATTATCTTCGACCTTGACACTACTTTCACTGCCTTCAGCAATTACCTTATTTTCACGTGCAACCTTTCGAACACTTTCCTCCATTTCCTCATCTCCCACTTTAAAAAGACCATCCAATACATCACCATCAATAAATTGCTCTATAGCCTGCTTTTCGTTACTTTTCTTTCCATTGACACCTGTTTTCGACCCAGCTATCGCAGTCCGTGTTTTGTTTACCTTTGTTTCAATTTTCTGTAGCTTTTCGTAAGACTTTTGGCTAAGCAGAAAGTCGTACGTTTCGTCCTTAAAAAATGGCGACACGCCGCATTCCTGCATAATGTAGCCATCTTCTGTAGCCAACTTTACCTTTGCCACAGGAAAGTCTGTCACGTTTTGACTTACAACTGACGACAAAACAACTCGTTTCCCTGTGAACGAACTAGGCTCTACCATTTTACTTGAAACCACATCCATAAAGGCACCTGTGTCAAGCAAGTAACTACCAGGTTTTCCATTAATTGTACATTTCTTACATGAATGGCTATCCACCGACTGTGTACCACTTTTACCTTTAAAAGAGCTAACCTCCTTTCCACTGTGTACACTAGGCAATTGAGTACATACATTTCCCACTGAGGCTTTGGTACCATTGTTGGGACAATCCCTTTTCAAATGCGAGCTCGAGCTGCAAATGTAGTACTTACGTGGCTCGTCCGCCTTCGCTCTCATACTAGACTGATTATTGTCGTTAGCTTGTGGCCTTGCTTGCGCATTGTGTGCAGGCATCACAACCGATGAGGTATATGGTGAACTCTTACAGCAAGCTGAGAAGCAGGGCATCGACAAATTGGATTTCGATCTGTACGGTTTGGTAGGAGGTAAAATGGTGAGTGTTGGGAGTGGTGTGGAGGAAAATGGTGGAGAACAATTAAATGACAACAATGGCGAACAATTGAGTCGTGCTGTAGTGCGTCATAATAATGCAAATAATGCAAATAACAATGGAAATGCTGAGCTTAATGGATTTGTCAGTGAGGGAGTGTACCGACGAAATGTACATGCAACTTTGTATGCTGAAATAGCACAAAACCACAGGGACCATGAATATGGGAAGAGGCAAGCAGAAGATGAAGGTGTTGAAGAATTTGAGCAAGACCAACACAGTGGAGCATTGGTGTGGCTAAAGAAAATGTACAAAGGCAGCCTAGCTAATTTCAAAATTCAAAAGTCCCTTGTCATCATTGCAGACCCGGTGGGCAAGCCCTATACCTCTGTCCATGTTTGTGACGCTTCGGCACAATTTGTCAGTTTAAAAGAAATTACTGGGCTATGCTGGCTGAGAGCCAATAATGCACTCCAGGTCTCATTCGCCTCGTTAGAGGCCAAGGAAGCAGTGAAGAGGCACCGATCCATCACACTGAATGGCTATAAAGCGGAAGTATTTGATCTTCATGAAAGGTTGGTGCGAGTACGATTGCATTGGTTGCCATTGGAAACAACGGCAGCAGAGGTTGCACAAGCATTGCTAAACTATGGCACAGTGGTTAGCCACAAACTTGAAAGCCATACCACGGAGGGTTTGGAGCATTGCCATACAGGTGTGCACAGCGCGATTTTAAGGCTAAAGAACACAGTTCTTTTCGACGAAATTCCTGATATTGTAGGAGTGAAGGGAGTTCCTGTTCTTCTGATGATTGCAGACAGAGCCCCCCGATGTCTAAATTGTGGAATCTGAGGGCACGTTCGTAAATTCTGTCAGAATGTGTATTGTACGTCTTGTCAAGCAGCCATGCCCAAAGATACCCCATGTCAACATCTTCAGAAGACCATGAACCGTGGTCGTAGTGCTCCTCGGAGTGATGAAGGACAGAAAAAACAAGAGGAGATCGTGGCTAATGCAGGTCCATCTGCTCCAAATGTGCAAATCGAGGATTCGGGCGCCAAGATGGAAGCCCAGCCTGAGGTGCTTCAGAGCCAGGAGGGATGGTTTGTGCAGGGCAAGGGGAGAAGATCAAAGAAACGGGCACATGTAGTCACCTCCCCCAGTGCTCAATCATCGAAAGTGTACGGTCAAGATATGTCGCTTGTGCAAAATGATGAAACTTGTGCTTCAGTGCGCAGTGCGGCAAGATGTGATGCAGCAGTGATTGCAGGCGGTCCATCGGTCGGTGTGCCAGTCCCAATGCAGGTGCCTGATGTACGCACTGCAATTAGAGTATGTCCAGCAGAGCCACCAATCTCTGAGGGGGAAGGGGTAGTTCCTATTGAGGATACTGTGGTGGAAGTGGTAACTGAATGGGGTGAAAACCCAAGCGGTTTGGTGGAGATGGATATGTTGTCCGACATTAGTTATGATGGAAGTATTAGTGATAAGGGTGCCAATAGTGCTAAGTCTGGTAGCTGTGATAAACTGGAGTTAGGCTAGGCCAAAATTCAATATTTGCTCTTGGAACGTGCGGGGAGCCGCCAACAAGTTAAAGGACATTTGGGTTTTAAGTAGGGAATTTGAGATTTTAGGGATTCTAGAATCTAAGTACCCAGGAGGAATGACTCCCTGTTTGGCTGATTGTACGACACTTGCGGGGCACGCTGGTTCAGGTATTCGGGTATTCGTCAAAAATTATGTTCCCATCTCCATGTTCCCATATCCTGCATGCCCTGGGATTGTCTCCTGTGTTTTTCAAGTCTGGTGGGAGGGGGTGAGGGGGAGGGACGAAAGCTGGCTAACGTTAGGGTATGTGCACGTCACGGGGAGAATCTCACGGGTGGAGTGGAATGCCTGGTTGGACTCGCTATCCAGGCCTGTGATTCTGGGTGGCGACTTCAACGCCCATCATTGGCTTTGGGGAGGTCAAAAGTGTGATACGGCAGGGAGAATTATTGCAGAGTCTTTGGAAAAGCAACAGCTAGAGGTAGTTCAGGATGGGACAACGACCTTTGTACGAAGGTATGGGGAGGTGACACAAGAATCGGTACTGGATTTCTACTTAAGCACTGTGGGACTCGCACATCACTTTGCCTTCCAGGTTTATGAGGATTTGCGAGGTAGCGATCACTTCCCCATTGCTCTCTGTCAGCATTCTGGGGGTCGTTCTAGGGTTGGTTGCATGTCTGTCTGCCTGCCCTGTTGTCTCTTCTGGCAGCTTTGGCCCTTGGGTTGCACGTTGGGCAGGCAAGACTGGGCGGAAAGATAGGATTAGGGAAATAATTCGGGGGAAAGGGAAGGTGAAACTGCCTTGGTGGACAGAAGCATGCAGAAGGGCAGTGTGTGATCAAAGGAGGGCCTGGCAGCAATTTCGGCGCCACTCCTCGGCTGAGCGGTGGTATGTGTTTGTCGGTGTTTTCTCAGAAACTCGTCTTACGTTGCGACACGAGAAGCAGTCTTTCGGTGCACAGTTGTGTGAGAAAATCGCTGCGGGAGTCTCCCTGACCTCAGTCTGGGGTCTTATTCGGCCGCAAGATCAGCGAGCGTCAGTGGAGTGGGTCCGTGATGATGCAGGGCAGGTTTTGAAGGGAATTGCAATGGCGGAAGCCTTCAACGGGAACTTCTCGCACATATGACTCTCTTGAGCGGCCGCCTCCTTCGGTCTGCCGTTGGTCTGGTCCGCCAGAGTCTGATGCCCCGCTGACTGTGCTGGAGCTTGAGGCGGCTCTCGAGGCCTGTAAAACTTGTGGGACTCCTGGTATTGACAGTATTAGTTATGGGCAACTGAAGGGTCTGAGTAAAGCGGGTCGCAGTGAGTTACTTGATGTGTTCCAGGACTGCTTTGACGGAGGGAAGGTCCCTGCGACATGGTAATTTTCTATTCTCACACCAGTGTTAGGGGGGGGGGAAGCCAAGAACACAGGTTACAAGTTACAGACCCATTGCCGTGCTCTCCTGTGCAAGGACATTATACGAGCGGATTCTGGTTGGTAGACTAAATAGAGTTCTGGAGGAGTCGGGCAGTTTTTATCACGCGCAGTATGGTTTTCGAAAACAAAGGGGTGCTCAGGATGCCATGTTTCACCTGGAGTCTGGGATAAGGGAAGCATGGGCTGACAATTGTATTGCTGCAGTCGCCTTTCTGGATATCAAGGCAGCTTACGATATGGTGGATGTCGCCTGGGTCAAACCAGCCCTGCAGTCAATGGGAGCCAGCGAGAAATTGGGTGGGGCCATACTCGCTTTGCTGGGTGTCCGAGAGTTTGCCACGAGGGTTGGTGGTTTCTGGTCTGATGTGAAGTCTACGAGTAGAGGCCTGCCGCAAGGGAGTTCTTAAGCCCAACTCTTTTTGCGGTGGCGATCAATGCCGTGCTTGAAAAGCTCAGCCTGCTCGGATCCATAGTGGCATATGCGGACGATGTTGCTGTTTGGGTGGTTGGCGCTGATGTTGGTTGTATTCTGGCGAAGCTTGAGGACATCATTGCTAGGGGAGTCACTCTCCTAGCAGAGCGGGGTTTGGCCCTTTCTGCACCTGACGGCTGTATTCGGGTGGGGACCTCAGTGGTGACAGCAACCACTAGTGTATGCTACCTTGGTTATAGGCTCGATCCGCAACTCTCATGGATGGAGAATGCAAACAACGTTAGGGAAAAAAATTGTTACCCGTCATGGGGTCCTCAAGTCGGTGGCTTCCAATAAGTCGGTGGCTAAGAGGTCGGTCGTAATGACGTTGTATCGGGTTCACATCCGGTTCTGCGTGGATTTCCACCTTCCCTTCCTTCTTGGCTCGAGAGGGGCTATGGAGAGGGTACAGGTAGCCCTTAATGGCTGCCTGCGCACAGCTACTGGCTGCCTGCCCTCGACCCCAGTGCCTGCACTGCATATTGAAGCAGGAGAGGTGCAGCTGCGAATCAGAGCAAGAGAGTCGCTGACTGCTTTGTGCCTCAGGGTGATTGCCAGGGGTGGCAATGATCCGGTGGCTAGGCGTTTGGTCTCCTACTCAGCACTGAGCCTGTGGACTCGTAAGCTTCTCGGAGCTTTGGGGTTGGGTGCTACTTTGCTACAACAGCGTGGTCTGGGTGCCTTCCCGGCTCCGAGAGTCGTGGGTGGTGGGCACCCGTGGACTTGGTGTGGGGATGTTTTGCCTCTCTTGGCCTGTTCAGAGCAGGCAGGGGGCAGCTCTGACTGGGTGGATATCTGTTGTGATGCCTCGTTTTTCATTGGTGTGTGGGAGGGAGGTGCGGGAGTATGTATTCCCGACCTACGGCAGGAATACAGCTACTTTCTTAAGTGCCTCCCATCTACCTTCATTGGGGAATTGGTAGCATTGTCGGTCGCACTGGATATTGGGTTAGATTTGCAGTTGAGACAGTTCCGGGTGCTGACGGACTCGGCGGCTGGGATCCGGTTCCTTCCATCTGCATACAGGCAATTGGATGTCGGCCACCCTCTCGTTGTTGAGATTGGCTTGAAATTGGTGAGTGCCATGCAGCGTGGGGTCAGATTGGCTGTGTGCTGGGTGCCGGGCCACACTGGCCACTTTGGGAACGAAGTGGCAGACGGACTGGCTAGACGGGGATTTGAGGAGAGAATCAACACGGTGATATTTCCAAGGGACATCCTCCCAGTTCTGAAGTGGGTGACCACTAGGGACTGGCAGAAAGAGTGTGATGATAGTGGAGTTTGCAGGGTTCTTTATGATCTCCACCTGACTGTTTGCCGTCCGTGTGGCCGGGATGTTTTTCCTAGGGGGGACGGAGCACTGTTGTCCAGACTTAGGACTGGCCATGTGCTATTGAGGGCTCATAAGCACCGGCTGGGCCTCAGTCCCACTCCGGTCTGCAGGTGTGGTACAGAGGCCGAGACAGTGGAGCACTTCCTTCTGGTGTGCCACCTCTGGGCAAATTTTAGGGGCCTGGTACTGGAGGATTGGGGAGCCGAACTGAGGGGAATTCTGGGTGCCTCCTTGCACGATGCAGGGACTGTATCCGCCCTACGACAAGTAGTCAGATTCTGTAAGCAGACGGCAAGGTTTAACCAGTTGTAGGGTGGTGATTTATGGTGAACTTGTGTGTGATGGAATTATGGTTATGGATGTTAGATTTAAGTAGTTGTAGTCGTAGTGGTAAGGTTTAGAATTGAGCGAATGACTCAAGGTCCGTAGGCTCATGTATAAAATAAAATGTAAAAAAAAAGTAAAAGTACCATTGCTCGTACCATTATTACCTGAACCATTTCTAGTACCACTATTGCTATTGTTACCATTACCATTGTTACTGTTCCCATAGTTACTAGTACCATTCCCTTGGTTGCCTCCACCATTTTGCGAATTACCACTCCCTCCATTGTTTCTGTTACCTTGACTACCTTGATAACCATTACCATTCCGATACCTGCCATAACCATTACTATTGTTACCTCCTCCACGGTAATTATTTCTGCCCTGTGGTCCGCCGTTTCCATTGTCAGAACCACTCCACTGTCTTAGAACTGCTTCTTGGCGATTAGCGCAGTAATCGTCTGCAAGCGAAGCTAAGTTCAACACAGACTCTTGTTTACCCTTATCAATAAGCCATATTCTTATCGGGCTTGGTACCTTATTTAAAAAAATCCTCTATTAATAGCTGCTGGAACAATTTTTGGAAAGAATCCCCACAATCAAGTTCCTTAATCCATTCAAAGTGTGAGCAAAATCTAAGTACGTTTGTTTATCAGTTTATTTGCTGATCTAAACTGGTTATGTAAACACTGATCTGTAACATTAAATCTTACTTTAAGAGCTTTAACACACAGATCAAACTTTGCAAAGTCATCATCAGAAAGACGCATGAGTGTTTCCCGGGCTTTCCCTGTTAACAAAGATAACAATCTGAAAGGCCACTCTTCTTTGTTAAAGCCCATCCTATCACAAACTCTAGTAAAACCAGACAAGAAAACTAATATGTTGTCTTCCTTCTCCCTGAAGGGTTGGCACAACTTCGACATGTCATAACGTTTTTCTTGTTGTACAGACTCTGTTTTTACCTTTAATTGTTCTTGCTTAAAGGACAACTCTCTTGCCTGCACTTCATCATTATGCTGCCTAGCATATTCGCTAATACGCAGCTCATGCTCCTGTTTCTCTCTCGTTAATCTATCTTCTCGTTCCCACTTCTCCCGTTCCAGCTCTGCCTCCCTTGCAAATTTTTCTCTTTCAATTTCGTCTAGCCTAGCTAATTTCTCCCTCTCAAATTCTTCCTCCCTTTCCTTTAATTCTTTTTCCCTTGCTAATTTTTCCCTTGCTAATTCGTTCTCCCTCTCTCTTAATTCTTTTTCCCTTGCTAATTTTTCCCTTGCTAATTCGTCCTCTCTCTCTCTTAAAGCCTCCTCCCTTTTTAATTCTTCTTTTCTTACACTTAACCTTTCCCTCTCTAATTCTTTTTCTTCTTGCCTTTCCTGCCTTTCCCTTAATTCCCTCTTTTAGTTCCTGTTTTTCTTGTAATTCCCTCTCTTTTAGTTCCTGTTTTTTTTGTAATTCCCTCTCTTTTAGTTCCTGTTTTTCTTGTAATTCCCTTTCTTTTTCTTCATTTATTACCCTTTTAGCATCCTCTACAGTTTTAATAACTTCTTCAAGATCATCCACCAATAAAGTTCCTCCCTCCAACCAACCTTTACACATAGCCAGAATTTCACTTTTTCTCTTAAGCGCATGCAATCCTAATTCCTCGCACACAGCTTTCAAATCAACCACAGTTTTATCACTAAGCAACTCCATTGTAAAATTACTTAATTACCTAAGCAACCAACAATCAAAAAAAAAAAAATAGCACCAACACGCACAATAGTTCCCGCAAGCTTTAAACAACACTTTTTTTTTTCAAACGCCCTAATACCAAGGTGTAAAAAAGTTTGCCACAGCTCACCTGTTGCCGCGTTGTGGAGACGCTGCCAAGACTACTTCTACATCTAAACTGACGAACCCAGGCTTGCACTGACGATGACTTCAAACTCTATTTCGCTTCTTCCATTACCGGAATTCGCCGAAATTTTCCTTCTCACACGACGAAGTGCAGCATTACCGCCCACTCTCGCTGATAGGAATGTCCTCCGTCCCTCGTCCAGTCGCAATCTTGTCTGCCAGCTCAGCTTTTCCGTCTTTTGACTACTCTTTCTTAAACAGCAGGAAACCCCTTTAATCTTCCTCCCACGCTGGTTGCCGCCAAAGTCGAAATTCTGCCATGGAAAGTGAACCCACTGAGTTGGAGAAGCTCATACTACCATCTAAGTTGACATCGACTTTCGATGCAGCTGTGTCCCTTTAACGTGAAAGTTCGTATGTACGCCTATTGATGCAGCATCCTGGCCGTGGAAAACCGAACAAACCGTTGCCACCAATGCAATTACTTTACACTTGAAGCAGACGTAATTTGCTTCACCACTGCCAATGTAGACACAATGGCAGCACCCTGACCGTTGAAACTCGAACAAATCGACATGAAATCCAGCTGCTTCCTCGACGTGAAAGTCCGGCTACACCGCTTCCACCAATGTAATTTCAAGGGTTCACTGCAGACTTGTTAAATTCAAACTTCTTTACTTCCTCCTTAAACATAACGCAATTTACAAAAATAAACATTTAACAATCCGCACATGAATCAAGAAATTGTCCAACAAGACAGTTCGTGCATAGAGTTCTGTCCTTGTTGCGTGCTTGTTGGGAAAGACCTCCTTTCGCGCCAAACCATCTTCATTATAAGGGCTCGTTCCCCCAAAAATATGGAATCACTTCCGGTGAAAAGGAACGCACGTGTCTCGTACGTGGAAAATGTAGCCAAAGACCCGGCATCCCCAACTTGGCAAATGTTTCCTTCAGCGTTCGAATAGAACAACGTAATTAGCCCTAAATACAGTCATTAGGTAATTACGGTCCAGTCAGCAAGCAAGAGATGGCAACTTTACAGGAATCAGCATGTCAATCACATTCAGACAATATTGTTTGCCAGCTTTTCCTCAAAAATGCTTCCTACAGTTAGAATTTTTGAAGGCAGCAGAAGGATGGAGCATGTCTCTTAAGAAAATGACAGAATGAAGATTTATACCCCTAAGAGACAGCCTGAAGGATTTCTTGAACTGAGTTAAGGAAGCAAGGATTTAATTTTTTGTCAGGAAATTTCGTCTAAAAGACAAATAATGCAACGAGCAAGGAAAAACAATGATAATTTTGTTTATTTCGTTTATGGTGGAGGCGAAGACAGCCCCACAACAACATTAAAAACAATGATAGGTGGCATATCCATACATGTTGTACAGTAGTCATGTTGTAGATACTGTAAGGCGTGCCAAACAATGATAGCCCCCCTCCCCCAGAGTTATCTAAGCATGATAGGAAAACAATGAAAGTACCGATAGGTAGCCCATTTTATTGTGGGTGTACAGTAGCAAGCTCAATATTCAGTGTTCACTCCTTTGGCGTCACGAACAGCTTGAAGACAAGCAGGGTAGGAAGGGAAAAGTGACTCAAAAAGATCTGTGTCGGTTACGGCCGCGTGGTTATTTGGTAATAACTCCAAAACCGGCAATGTGGGCATCATGAAACTTGGTGTCAGGGTGAAGGTCGTCCCCACGCGCATATTAAGCCCAACCACAAGGCCATGCGCAACCTGTGAGCGGAACTATTAAAAAATAAACAACGCGACAGCTTCCCCTGGAAGATGCTGCACTGCAGCGCACTCCACATGTGCGTTGAACTCCCATTTCCCAAAGCACAGCATCGATATGCTGCTCCTCCTTCTTAGTACGACTAAATCGAGTTGCTAGAGGTTCAGAAATAATCCTTTTTTCAACGCTGTCCTTCAAGATTGATCCAAAATTTTTATACACGTTCAGAAAATGGATTCCATCACGGAGCGTTTTGACTCATTTTTGTTTTCTTACCCTGCTGTCTTCAATCCGTTCGTGACGCCAAAGGAGTGAACAGTGAATATTGAGCTTGCTAGTGTAAACTCCGCAATAAAATGGGCTATCTATCGATACTATCATTTATTTCCCATCATGCTTAGTTTACTCTGGGAAGGGGGGGGGGGCTATCATTGTTTGGCACCCTGTACAACGTGTATGGGTATGCCACCAATATCCTAGCATATGATTGGAACAGCACCCAACACCAAGAATTTTTACTACAAAAATGCATACGAAGCACCTTCGGAGGAATTTTAAGAAGTCCTTAGGGACCGCTCAGAATTTGTGAGCGGGGGTGGGGGGGTTGGAAGTTTGTGGTGGAGCCCTTCCAACATTTTTAGCCCCTCCTAAACTTGCCCTAAAAACTCTTTGGTCCCCCCTTTGAAAACCAGTTTTTTTAGTACTCCCCCCCCCCTTCCAAAAAAAATCGAATCATTAATGTTTCCACATATCCATTCATTCCTGTGCACTGGAACACTGATCTGAAGGTAGACTCAGAAATAATCGTGTGGTCGACTCCTGGTGTTAGCATCCTATCTTGTTCGATCAGAGAATTGGCTGTGCAATGCAACCAGTGCGAAAACACCGTTTTATTTTTTGTTTAACGAGAATTAACCAAAATTGGTATTCTGCTCGATCGACGGAGGGAGGGACAATCCAATTTAGCTGGAAAAATCCAACCGGAAAACTACGTTGTCACTTTTTAAACAATAAACCATGGACATGTGTTACAACCACACGTTGCAGATACCTGAGAAAGGAATACATACGCCTGCCTGGGAAAATACTATGCTTTATAATCATGAGATATTTTTAAATTAAATTTCTAATGTTTAAAGCTGAATCAATTTTATTGATTCAAAAGAATTTTTTTAAAGACTTCTGAAGAGCATTTTTAGGACAATTGCACAATGAGAATTGCCAAAAAAAATAATGAAAATTATTACGGCCCGGGGGGGGGGGGGGGGGGGGGGGGGGGGGGGGGGGGGGGGGGG